>JBCAUG010173805.1:0-19991 GCA_038406175.1 Haplosyllis leylae | reverse complement strand
TAACAGTGATAAAAGAAAATGAAACAAGTTCCTTTCACCTTTAAATACTTAGTTCTATTCACATCTTTAAAAAAAAAAGAGAAGCAAGAGTTACGATTTTTTTTAGTGACCACTGTTTTCAGGAAAAGTGCTTATACAAGGTTCCCTATTGTTTTCCCATGCAGTATCTAAGCTAGTGAATCCACTCAAGCTAGTATTAAATGCCATAACACTGATTTTGTTCAATGAATTATTACATGAGCTAGTTTCAAATATTAGGGCAGTATACCAAAATAGAATTGCAGCATATTCAGTTAACTGACTTTTAACTCCATGAATAAGCTTTCTATCTTAAAATGCAAAGAAAACTCTATAATATGCATCTATTTGAAAGAATTTGAAGAAATAACATTTTACTCATAAGATTTGTTACTTCATGAAAAACTTGCAATATATCACAAATAAACATTAATGGTTTGCAGGAGGAGCCAGTGGACCTAAAGATGAAATATACTGCTTTGACACTTTTAACCTTGTTTTGCACAATACAAGTTGTCACAGGTTCCTTTGACACCAGCAACTACATGAGAGTAAGGAATGTAATTGGAGGAAACTTTACATTCTGGGCTGCAAAATGTAGAGGTGAGAGAAACTTTAAAATCTAGGGTGAGCAGTCTTCAGGTTTTACTAAAGTAATACCGAAGATAATTATTATTAATTTTATTGATTTACAAAAGGACTGGGTGACAGATGGGAAGCAGCCCTCTTGGATAGTGGTGCAGAACTCACTGTACTGAGGGATATCTTTCGACGTCGTGATTCTGATTATTATCGATTGTCTTATGTTGGTGGTTCATCAGATAGTGCAAATCAAGACCCACTGTCGTACAGTGACTACACGGCTGATTACACAGGTATTCCATGCACTGTTCTCTGACCAATGAGTGTCTGGGATCCCAGTGGGAAGCTTTTTTATGCACACAGCATTATGATTAATGACATTGGCGCTACTCATTAACATTATGAATAGTATGGGAACAATATATCCAGTCGAGGTTTTCACAATAAGATCAAATTTCACATTTTAAGACTAAATTTACATCAGACATGCTTTAATGATTTTTCAAATGTGAAATGGTGCATGAAACAAACTTCAGTTAAATGTCTGACAAGTAGCACAGGCCTCTGTGGCCTATCTGGATAAGCATTGAACCTTAGATCCAATGATGGTCAGTGTTCTGAGTTCAAATCCCACTGGAGGCAACTTTTAAAAAAATTTGAACTTCTTCATGTACATTCAGGCTGAAAATGTAAATATGATCTTATCATGAAAAACTCCATATCAAAACTTCACAAATTTACCAGTCAGCACTCACTAGTCAGTGAGAAGAAGCCTTAGATTTCATGTATTTCTCAGATGTTTTACTTACAAGTTATTTATGCATTAGGTGCATACAGGGTGTCTTTGAAAAATGATGAATTTTCCTCTTCTGAATCATCTGAAGAGAGAGCAGCTGTTATTTGTGAAAAAAACAAAAGTAAATAAAATATTTCAATACAATTATATGGTCTCAGATCTACCCAATCTATTAATATGCACTCAATGAGTAAATATCAGATATAATCAGAAAATAGTTATCTACTTTATTGTTTAGATTTATCTTTTTCAGGCAAAATTCAAACACTACATTTTAAAAAGTTTCATGCACACAATTTACGGCATTGTATGTGTTCAATAGTTTGTACTACATTGTACTAAGTGACCTAATCAAGCTGAAATATTTATTCAGTTTAAAATGTGAATATATATTAAAACTTTAAAAAACCATTTGCTTCCACTCTGAAGTTCTTTTATTATTTTCCATGTTTGTCATTGCAAAAAAGCTAATTCTTTTAGAGATCTCTGCAATATTCAAATATTTTCTCTTTAAAATATATAGATGTGGTTAATGGAGTTAAGTTCACCTCTGATCATAGTTCCTATCAAAAAATGATTGGCTCTCCAAGACAAGGCTACACATATTGGAGTGCAAAGTGTAAAGGTAAACTGTCTCCATCACCTTTTTACTAATTTTACTTTTGTGAGACCCAGATGACAAATAAGCCCATGATTTTCTTAAGATTAAAAGAGGTCCTTTCATGATATTGCATACACATTCTTACTGTCATGGGTGAACCATTCCAGTTCTAAATACTCTATACTGACATTACAGGATATGCTATACACATAAATACTAATATTACATGGTACACACATATCCTTGCTGACATGACCCTGCTCTTCTTTAGAATTTCATGATAGATGGGTACCTACTGTTCTAGATACACCTCACTGACAATACAGGATACACAAACATATCTTTACTGACTTGATGTTATTTTACTTCAGAACTTGGTGATGGGTGGGGTCCTGCTATTTTGAATAGCCAAGAGGAATTGGACTTCATCTTGGACACTCACACATTAAGTGAACTTCAATATTTCTGGATTGGTGGTTCTACTAATGTTTTTGAAGGCAGTACTATTACATATGCTACACAATTATACCTCCCCAATTCATCAGGTAAGTACAGTATTTACCAAGAGAATATATTGCTTATTCAAAGACATTATTTGACTCACAGAAGGATCATACGGAATGTCGAATCCAAAGCACATTACGAAATGTGATTATTTTAGTCTTGTAGGAAATTATGTTTTGATCTAGTAGTCTTGGTTGGTTGGTTGGTAAAAAATGTTAAAGGTAAAGTATACCTGCAAAATAGGTATCAAAATTGTATGCCCTGAAAGAATTAAGGAAATCTTTCTAATATTAAAACTATATTTCCCTGAATAAAGCTTAGAAAAGATGTGCAATTTTGAGAAAATATTCACAGATATTGATAGATTTTCCCACAGGAAGTAAACAAAAAGGTAAAAAATAACAAAAACCATGTGACAATTTTTTATTTCCTATTGGAAAATCTTTACATGTCAGAGGCATCCCCAGATATACTGTAAAAACTAAAATGTAGGTCAGATCTATGCATGAAGTATATTTCTGATAAATTATTTTTAGGATAAATGTCTTCCCTTTTATGCCTCAATTTTTTTTCATATAGACACTCATTTTAGAAGTATGAACGTATTTTTTATCTAAAAATCATATGTATAATCTGAATTTAACTCAGGATGTTTATTGAAATAATTTCATGGAATGTGACAAGTTGAAAATTAAATTTATTATTCTGGATGACTTTAACCAAACACTAACAAGCTTCTTGGGTGTATTAGATACTCACTTTCAAACATATTTTCCTTCTCTTCACTTGGTATGTACATTGTTCACAAGATGGGCTTTTCTTTTCAGGGCCTTTTAATGTACTCATAGGAAGAAGCTTAAGTCAAAACCTCCTTCACACTTAACTCCCGGTATTTTATGTGAAAAGGGTAATTCTTTATTTTTTTCAGTCAATATTAACTAAATGATGAAAAAAGATTGCTGGACCAACTATTCTACATCAATAATGGCAGACCAAGTAAAATCCACAGGCACAACCCCTGTCCAAGATGCCTTTTTCCAGCAAATAATGATTAGATTTTTTGATTTTCTTTTTATACAGAGGTTGAAGAACATCTTGGAATTGAGCTTGTCTCCACAACAGGTAGATACAGGAAAATGATTCGTGGTAATGAGGATCCAGTGACCTATGAGAAATGGGTGGACAGGTGTTCTGGTGAGTTTTTGCTCTTTCTATAAGCAGTTAAACATACAATTTTGCTTTTTAGTAAGTTAATAGTTGATGGTGAATCCGTAAGAATAATAGATCTTTTCAAACAGCAAATGGTTCTTGATCCTAATTCATACATAAGTGATTTTGTCTACTGTGTCTAATTCATCTAATTGGATGAAAATTCTTTCAATTTGAAAAAAAAGCTAGAAAAAAGATCATTTCAGTCGAAGGCCAACCATTTGACAATTGTGATCGAATATTACACAGCCAACCATGGCCCTTGACTGAGCGAGTAGCAACAAGGCCACCCTGGTGAACAAACAAACTGAAAGCATTACCTTCCCGACGTACTGCGTAGGCGGGATGTAATGTGTGTGAATTCAGCGCAATGTGTTCCAAAAAAGGAAACCTCAATTGTGACCAATTAGGTTATAAAGACATATTTTCCAGCTATTGGTAACTCATGGAGACCTGCATTTCTTGACAACCAAGCGGAAACTGACTTCATCATGCAAGGCCAGAAGACCTTCCGTAACAGCGCCCCCTACTGGATTAATGGTTCTGCACTGTATGATATAAGTGTTATAATTAAAAGAGACTACAAATTGATCACAAATCCTAATGGTATAACTTCAATAGTTACGATCCTCACAAATGTACCGAACCCTGATTATAATGCCAATACATCAGGTATTAGTACTATTATTTGCCACATGTACTTTACTTTTCATGCAATCAAACTCAAATGTTATCCATTTGTGGGTTTTACTATTTCTTTAAGTAATCATTCATGTGATAAGAAAAACAGAAGTATGTAACAAATGACAAAATGAAAATTTGCATCCTTTAGCTTGAAATGGAATTGTACTAACACATGCTTTGTTGTAGTTATAATTAATACCTTCTCTTTCGTATTCTTTTCATTGGGTTTTGAATGTAGGAAGCATTAGGTAATTTAATTTTAAAAAAAAACAAAGGCAATAACACAGAATATCAAGAACTGAGGAATTTCACTTTGGTGACTCCTTGCCTTTTAATCATTGGCACATCTAAGGGGGCGCCAGGAAAGCCCCCCCCCCGGCCCAAATTCTTTCATTTCCATGCAATTTTTTGGAAAATTTTTATCGCCCCCATCTTGGAGGTTGGTGCCCCCGCCCCATCTGGAAAATCCTAGATCCGCCACTGATTTAGCAAGGTTGTTTGAATTTCCACCAGGTCAGACTGAACAAAACATTGGAAAACTCAGAAAAACTTGATCTAGATACAGATTTGAAAATCAGATCTAGATCTAAACTAAGAAAATTAAATTTAGATCTAGACTTCTTAAAATTAGATTAAGATCTTGAGTCAGAAAATAAAATCTACATCTAGGTTTAGCTCTTGACTCAGAAAACATGAAAATTTGATCTAGATCTAGTTTTTAAAGTCTTGATCTAGGTCAGAGAATCACGTGGCTTAATCGTAAAATAATCGAGTTTTTTTCAAAAGTCTTTACAGTAATTCATGTATTTACTGTAATTTCACAAATCAATGCTGGTACAACTGAAAATAGTTGGTGAACTGAAATTAGTCTTGCACTCACCAACAATGACAATACCAATAATAGTTGCAGCACTGAAATAAGTTTACCTGTTTACAGTAGCATTACCATTAATTCAATAGTACTAATTTTAGTGTACTAACTTTAACTGACCAAAGACTGTTGATTGATATGGATTAACTCTTTGGGATGCCAAGCACAGTAATCAACACTTTCATACTTTTGGACACTTAAATGACTCTAGCTCCTTTAATATTCATCATAGAGACCTCTAATAGGCACCATGCAGCTTGTAACTAAATTCTACACACTTTTCATTAAAAAATTCTGGGCTGCATATAAAATTGAAGGGTTGCCAACTCGGGGAAAGAGCATCTTTGACACTCTTTCACCTAGAGGGGTTTACAAATGGGTATTTAAAAGAGAATACTGCCTTTTCTTTTCCACCCAGCTGCCCTCTACTGTATGCACTGATAACACATTACAAGTGGGTATTATCTGGGAAACTCAGGTATTTGTGACTTTGTAACTAACTGAGTAGCTGGCATGCAAAGATGCCCAGAAGTCACTCAATAACCCAGTTTTCTCACTGTGGCTTTGGATATAAAGTGACCCCCTGTCCCAGTAACTACACTAAGGGGTTCAAGCACCCTTGGTGTGCAAGAGGCATGTATCAAGACTAGATAGCACTTCTAACAATTAAATATTTATGCATTTAACATATAGTCGTAAAGCCAGATTCATGGCCCCCTTCGTAGCTACCTCAAAAATGACCATTTTGTTCAATGTCAGGACTTTGAAAGAGTTAATCAACTTGCTATGGTATACCATTACTAGTCCAGGAAATTCAGTAAAGATTTTTGCAAAAACTCAATTCTTACTCATTTAGTAGGTAAACGGATAAGGCAAACAACAAAATAAGGATTAATCAACTTGTCTGATGGACAAAAAAACTGAAAACAATTGTACACCTGGGGGGAAATTGAAATGAATAACTAAGCAATGCGTTTTTCTTTCAGCTGTTTTCATTCAGACACACGCAGGACACCCTAACAATAAATACACGTTTGAACCACAGTTTCGGTCCCGCGCATCTGCTCTGGATGCCATTCTCTGTGAGAAAGGTAATCGAACTTTCTCTCAATGGCGATGCATTCTGTAGAATTCTACAGAATCATGAGAAAACAAAAAAAAAATCTAGTTGCAAAATGTAACCCTCAGTGGGAATTGAATTCCAAAAATTTTCTAAGTCCAAGAACCAATTGAGCATGACTATATAAGGATCTAAAGGTCTGAGATTTCCAACTAACAGGGAAATTATCTCAGACAGTAGCATACAGGGTGTGAAAGTCAGAGGCCCTGGGTTCAATTCCCACTGGGGGTAACATTTTTCTGCTGGATTATTGTTTGTTTTCTCGTGATTCAGATTTGAAAAAAGAATGCACCTGAAAATATTATTCCAAAATAGCATTGCATCTATAGATCGAATAACTCTCCTAGACTGTAAGGGGTTATAAATCATTGTCAATACCTTCTGAGAATTCCTTCTAAAACTGTTGAATAGCAATAAATGAATTGAGCAGCAGTTATATCTTGTTACATAGGGATTGGAGGTATCAATAATTATTGTTGTCTGATCCAAAATTAACTAAACAGTGTCTCTCTTGTTATAACATTCAATTTTCATGCCCTAGCTATACCCAAATTATAGGTTTCCTGTTGATAAGTTTATGAGTCTAGATATTCATTGCAGTAGAAGTGTAGATTTGAAATCAAATATTAACATCAACTATGATTGATTTCCCAAATAAAACCTAGAACTCTTTCAAGAATTTTGTCTTTTACTCTGAGAATTTTATTTTTGAGTTTGCAATTTTGCAGAAGAAGAGAATAGTGGACTTGAATTTGAATCAGCCATCAACAAATACAGAAAAACTGTAGGCCATGCCGGAAACTACACTTATTATGCTTCAAAGTGTTTAAGTGAGTTTGTTTCATATTTATTCCAGTTTTCCTTTTGAATACAATGTTGGACGATAGAGGTTTATTCACTAAAGATGTAAATTCAGCAAAAAATTGCCTCCAAGTTGGGATAGAGTCTTCAGCAAAAAATTGCCTCCAAGTTGGGATAGAGTCTTCAGCAAAAAATTGCCTCAAAGTTGGGATAGAGTCTTCCTTGCCCTGCTAACTTTGACATTCGCTGACTTTCTAAACGTTCAGATTTTAGTAGTCATGCTCTATTGATTAAAATGTCCATTAGTGCACCGTCAAAAACTAAAGTTAAATATCCGTCAATTAACACTTGTCAAGTTAGCTCAGCTGAAAGTCCTGAACGGAATAACAATCGCAACAAGAAAATCCTCCTGTGTGAACGCAAGAGGCATACCGCCCGCTGCGTAGCAAGTGGTAGCTGTCTCGGGGGCCGGTGAGTAAAACCGGCCCATAGACGCAATGTTATTTTTGGAATCAAATTTCCAGTGCAAATGTGCGACTGATGGTTCATAACAGTTCATAACAGACATTTATGATTCCTTTCATTTCCCCGTCTTAAGGGGGAGGGAGTGGAGAACCCCGGTCCCAGCTGGGGTACCCCAGTCCCGGAAAGGAAATGGCGCCAGAGACCTGTGAAAGAACCTGGGTCTGGGGTAACCCCCTGTGAACAGACACACACGTGAAAACAGTACCTTCCCCCATCCTTCGGATGCGGGTGGTAATGATGGAACACTCCTAAAAATTGAGACGTGAGTTAGTTAATACATGTCTATCGAAGAACGTTCCGTGAGTTAGTTGTCATTTTGTGATGTCATCTATAGCATCTATAGCAATGTCTTTAGTACCTGGTAGTAGTCTGTCAATATATGCCTTCACAAGCTCATTTTATCATATGTTATTTTTTGTTTTAGAACTTGGTGAGGGATGGGCGCCTGCAATTCTGGACAATCAAGACGAACATGATTTTGTCGAACTAAATGTGGAAACACTGAGTGATCTTCGTGACTTTTTCATCGGAGGCAGTCTGGGTGGACTTGTTAAAGCAATCCTTGACCCGCTTTATATTGCACTGAATGTCACTAGTCCTGAATATCGGTACCTACAGGTATACAGTCCAAGACAGCGAGGTATACATTTAACAAAACAGCCTCCCATTAACATTACGAGGCAATACCGACCACACCTCTCCAGCCCTGTCCCTTTGGAGACAAAGGCCAGATTCCATTGGCGCCTGCACAAAGGACTTTTGTCCTCCAAGTTTAATTTTAAATATTTGAACGAAGCACAAGTGTTTTGTGTGATAAATTGTATGTCATGTGAAAGTCTTCAATTCCATTTGAATACAACCCGAGTAAATTTTATTACATTCTAGTGCATTTTTTCCCGTTCAGGAAACGCTCTTCGTGTGAGCATGCGGTACGGTAGTTTTAATGATTTTATTGAAACAGCAGCAGATGAGACATACACTGGCATCCTATGCGAGAAGGGTAAAGATAATTATTCATATCATAGATCTAAATATCATAGATCTTACTTGACTGTATAAAGTTTCTCCAGTTTCCTGATTGATTAATCTGTGAGACTCCTCCAACTATTATTACTTTCAATGGCATTCCTGGAAATATGCCTTTACAAAAAAAAATCGTAATTGTTGGGAAGTCAAAATGTTGCTACAGTATTGTTAACCATCACAAATATATGTGATGACTTTGATAAATACCATACAATATAAAACTTTTCAATGAAACTGAATAGTAATCGGCAGACAAGCAAAAGCACTCTGTTTTAATTTGTCAAATTCAGTTGAAATGAAATTCGTACTGAGATCAATTAAGTAGCTATTGTTTCGCCTCCTTAGTCAAGATTCAGAAACATTTCCATGACCCTATTTTGAGGGTCATTTAAAGTCAGGTTAGATATCCATTTGAGTTTTTCCTATTTTGAATTAAAATTAGACTAATCAGTCTAGATTGGACTTTCATTTCAAAAACAAAAATTCTGTAATGATCATCACACAGAAACGCTTAACTGATTCTAGTTGAATTAAACTAATTCATCTAACTAAACAAGATAGGGGAAACACGAATAGCAGGCTTCAAGAGATATAGAACCAGTTATCGTGACATTAACCAATATGTAAGTTTAATTATGATACAGTGATGATACATGACGTATTGCTGTACTAATTAATGTACTAATTACAGTATTTATTATAATTTATGCTTACACACAATGGTTCTCATTGACGCTAATTACAATAAACGATTTGTTATTTTCAGGATGAGATATTTTGTATAATGGAACTACTTTATTACTCCATATATTACAGCCGATATTTGTGTTATTTGTACATGTTTACTCTCTTGAGAGTTGATCTCGGATAAATGTTCTGAGTCAGGTAAGTACTTTTTTTAAATGATTAAATTTTTTCCCCAAAAGTGTAATTCCATATTCCGTATAAAACGATGTTAATCGGTAGTTTGTGACAGCAAAGCGGAATATCGGCAGTTCAATCACTAATTGGCAATTAGCACAAAGTGGACACACACACACACACACACACAAAACTTGGAAGAAATGCATTGATTTTAATTGTACCATGTACAACAAGCAATACCACTGGTGGTAAATAATTCAAAAGGGTCCCAGGTCCGTTCTGAGTGGCACAGAACAACGCTTAGTGCGAATACAGCATTAAGGCTTGTTTACACGTGGCGTTTGCGTCTGCGTCTGCGTCTGCATCCATTGACTCAATACAAAACTTGACGCAGACGTTGACGCAAACGCACACGCAAACTCTACGTGTAAACACAGCTTTACTTTTCTCACTTGTGTAACTTTACCCGTTTTTTTCACAATAGGCAAATCTGACAGATGTATCAGAAATAAAATGCAACTTTTAAGAATAATTGCAATTTATAATTTAAATGTAAAGGTTAGTATTTCCAGTACTTGCTAGATTGTGGGTAGATTGCCAAATGATTAACACAAACAACACCAAAGAGCAGAAATATGTCAAATCTGACCGATCTGTCAGAAATGTGTATCGTGAAAAACTAGACAGTCTAAACTTATAACAGGTAAAACATTTTGTATTATTTTCATGGAAACCGTCAATCGTGCTTAAAGTCATAAAGAATCGTGTTTTTCCGTAATTACACAATGTTGTCAGATCTGCCAGATCTGGCACTTTTGTGTTTCAGTTTAAGCTTTATTTTCTCATGCATATCTTGACATGTCAGTTCTTTTAATACGTAATATTAATTACAAGTTTGTGTGGCATAATCTATCAAATTTATCAGAGACTATAACAAAAGTTAACATCGGAAAAATAAGGAAAGAAGTAATTGCCAGATCTGTCACTTTTGTGTTGCTAACAATTTAGGAAAAACTCGATTCCAAGAAATATCCCGACCAAGATGATCGTACCAGATTAATATTAATTAATCAAATTAATATTGATGTTATTGACAATTTTTCCAAAAAACAATACGTACATTTATATCTTTACAATTATATTCTGGAACGAACTGTAATCAATTCCTTGTAGAATTTCTGCAGAAGCGTTTTCCATTATGCTTGTGATAGGATTATTTGTGGTTTACTTGGCTACTGTTGTCAGGGCATCTACCAAGGATAGTTTTACACCACTTTCTGTTGCCAAAGGTGAGGAAATGTGTGGACACAGGGTGAACATATTATGTTTGTTTTTTTTCTTAATATTTTTATATTCTCCAACTTTGGATCCCTTTCAGATTCGTGTAAGAAACCAGTTTTACCTTTCAATGATTATGTTGATCTTTCAAGAAAAATGCAATAAAAAAACTAGGAGAAATGTAGACAAATTGATAAAAAATTTCTTGGTTAAATTTACTTATTGGTCTGAAATCTTATACAACTCATTTTTTCCCATAACAATTTGACATTAAAGAACAGTTTCTCGTTCTACAATGTCTTCAGCCTCATTCCCCCTCTCTACCTCCAGCCTCCCTCCCTCCTCCCTCTCTACCTGCTCTGGATTCCTGTTCTTCATCTTCCTGTTGTAGCCTCTGTACTTGTTGAGTCTATTAAACTGTGGTGGAAAATTTGGATTCCTCCCTGCCTGGTCAACATCAGCTTGAGGTACATCCTTCAGTGGAGTTTGGGGCATGGCATATTGAAGCTTCTTTCTGAATAGATCATAGTCTTTCTGATTCTTCATGTTGACTGCATCAATTTTGTTCTTGTTTCAATAAACTTTCTCATGGCATCAGGGAGGTCTTCAACCTTGATGTCATCCACCATCACAAATATTATGAATTTAGTTCGACCTTTTACAATCTCCACATGGGCATAGCTAAACTCTTCTTTGCACCAACCAGATTCTAGATAATCCCTAAAAACATTAATTCTTGTGTTCAAAAAAATTTTTTTATCTTTGAAAAGTGAGAAATTATGTTTTAAACACCTTTGGGACAGTAATGAAAGCATTATAATCTCAGCAATGAGTTTTCTTTCAGCTATCCAGATATTCTTACCTTGATGCTACTATGTTGATTCCTGGGCAGATGTTCTTACCTTCTCACAAATGTATATACAGATATTCTTGCCTTGTAACCACAGCAATAATCTTTCTACTGTGTCTGATGGTTGTACATATGTTCTTACCTTATCAGTCATGAGTCTTGTACGGTGTTTGATTTCTGCACAGATGTTCTTACCTTGTAACCACAGCAATAAGTCTTCTACTGTGTTGTATTGCTGTGCAGATGTTGTGGACAATTGTAAATCCTGGCACAAAGTCTCTGTTGTGGATGCAGAGTTTGTAACCACCTTCATCTTCCAGGAACTCAATTATCTGGTTCAAAACCCATGCTTCATTTTCTACACTAATATAAAGAAACAAAATGACCAGAAAAGACAGAGCTTTTTATTTTGTACATTTTTGAATAGCCTATCAATCATTCTAAGTTTTTCTTTTTGATAATCATTTTATATACTTTAATAATATTTGACTTTTTAAAATTTATTATTGCGTTTTGTAATTCAAACTTTAACTTTTCTCATTTTTTGTTGCTGACGTGAATGGAATCAAAAGGAAAATTGCAGACCACACTCACGTGTAATTCACGAAACCGTCATAATCCATCTCTGTCAATTTTTCTGTTTGTTCCTCTTTTTCCTTGAACTGGAATCCAAACTGGATAAACATGAACAACTTAATGGCTTCCCACTTCCGGCAGATGATGGCAATCGGAACAAGAACAACCAGAACCACGATTGCTAAAATGGAAATGTAAACAAAATAATCAAGTGCTGTGTTGTAGTACTAACTACACTCAACCAATATAAAAATTATGAAAAATGATTCTTAAACCTAAAATCTTCCACAGATTTGCTGTTTTTATTATTTCAGTTACAGGACAGTCCGTATCTTTCAGATTCATATTAATCATCAGGATTTCTTCTCCAGATAGCCCTGGCATTGTACAAGTAATTTTTGCTGAATCCTTTATTATGTCACTATTATTTAGCCAATCTTTCATCCATATGTTTTCACAATTGCACTGAAAGGAATTCCCTTCAAGTTGCAGATTTCCAAGAGAAGAAATATTTATAATATCCTTTGGTAATGTTGCTAAGCTGTGATTTGAGATGTCCAGAAATGATAGCCTTGAAAAACATACAGTAAATACATTAACAAACTCCACTGAAATGTTTTCTAAACTATTTTTACTGATGTCTAACTTTGCAAGATGAGGCAGGATTGAATATTGTAGAATATTTTCATTTAACGAAGAGATGTTATTCTCAGAGACTATGAGCCAGTCTGTGTAAATTGGTAAATTCTGAGGTATTTCTGTCAGGTTAAGGTTTGAACAGTCAGCTACTAAAGCCCTGGTGTGGTCATCTGTGTAACATGTGCATCTGGACCCACAAGAAAACTTATCTGAAAAAGTAATGAATACATGAAATAAGAGCATCACATTCTTTATGGTCACATCCAACACATATTTTGATTCATTTGATGAACGTAAAATGCAAGTTTCAAAATCGGCATGCTGCATCATGCAGTTAAAATTCATTATTCATAAAAATGAATCAAAATCAATTTATTTACAAGGAAAAAATTATGCTATAGAAGTTTAACTTGAATAGATATTTTGGTGGATTTCACTTTTTACTTTATTATGTGCAACACATAAACTTGCTGAAATTAAACTCTCTTTAATGTAAAAACTAATTCTTTTATCAGAGTGAAGAGAATTGTTGAGCCTTTCAGGAGAAAATATAGCTAGTTTCCATGACTAAAATCAATATGATCAAGGCTTCTTTTGCCTATCTGTTGGCACTGCTTTGAATCAATGGGACATGAATAAATGTATCAATTGACAAATGATACAAATGGATAGCAGAAACCAATTTAGGTGTATTCAGTTACTTTAACTCGTAGTTCCTTCTTGGCTACATACTTTGTCTAGATAGTAACACTGTGGTATCCTGAAGCTCACACCGTTGTCCTGAAAAACCAACCTGACACCTGCAGAAACCAATTTACTTGTTATTTACACACCTGTTTACACACCAAACAGTGAAATTTATCCTCTCTATTCATTGCATTACATTGCACTTGAATAAAATTAACAAGTAAACTTGATTTTTGCCATTTCATTTGATTGTGTGATCCAATAAATTGAAATGAAACCATCTAGTAAAAATTACATGTAACTATTTAAGACTGTAAATATTCTTTTAATTAACAATGGGTGTTCATATTTAGATCTTAGGATGATTTGATGTCAACAGCCAAAACATTATGTTTTGAAAATACTGCTATGCACCAGTTTGCACATTATGCTTTTGATTTTTGAAGTATTTCTTTTAAATACATCCATAAATGATAATGATTGGGAAGATGTATTTTAG
This sequence comes from Haplosyllis leylae, assembly GCA_038406175.1. Taxonomy (NCBI): domain Eukaryota; kingdom Metazoa; phylum Annelida; class Polychaeta; order Phyllodocida; family Syllidae; genus Haplosyllis; species Haplosyllis leylae. The sequence continues at coordinate 5,861 of JBCAUG010173805.1, read as the reverse complement.
GTGGTTGTATTTTTGATTGCTGATAAAAAAAACATTGTAAAATTACATGAATTACATGACAATTTACTGCCTGAAAATTCATTGTGCAAAGTATGTCTGTATTGGGTGCATTTTAGACATTTCACACCAATTGAAAGTGACTGAAAATTTGATGTTGTTTTCCAGTTTCCACTTTCATACAGTGTGAATGTTCCCCATCACCGCTTTAGCAGTTTGTACTCACTCACAAAATCTGGTATTGTCTGGTATTGTCATGAGGATAAAACAGGTACCCATGTTAAGGCAATAGGTTTGGTCGTGACATCTTTGTTTGTAACTATACACTGAAAAAGAAAAAGTACATGTAGCTAAATATTCTACTTCAATATCTGTACAGGAAAAGATTTTGTATAATTCAGGTGGTTTTAAAAATAAAAATGAATGTGATTGTGTGAAAGATTTATGCAGACATATATCTTGATGATCAGCCACAATAAATGTAAACACAAATACAAACATCCACAGCATGCTTTATTGGGTGTGTAACAAAGTTTAGTGTTAGGTATGACAATAATCTTATTCCATCACAGTCTATCTCAAATCATTGTAAGCTTCCATACGCTGTGGGTATTTGAATTTTATGAGGAATTAGCAAAACTGCTTGTATGACAGTAGATTTGGTGGTCTTACAAATAACTAGTTTTTATTCAGTTCATCTGATAAAACAATTCCGACTAAATTTTTTTGAAAGGTATCACACAGGCAATGTACAAGACCAACTAATTTCCTTTAGACTTACATTTGAAGGTCAAGGTTGCCAAGGGTAACCATATGCAAGTCACAACTCAAAATTGCAACTAAAAGCCAAGCATCCCATCACATTGAATGTGAATTGGCATAAAAGACTAAAACTAAGACTGGCTTTACCATACAAATATCAAAATTTTTAATAATTACATTGGGATGCGAGGGACGCGCCTGCCGCTTTCTTGCAATAGAAATTGTTCTATCTTTATCAATATCTCTTTCAAAGACAACAAACTGACCTACCCCATAATGGGCAGTACCGCATACATTCCTCAGTAATGTGCGTATCTGTGCAGATAGAGGAGCAACTATACAAAGAAAAAACAAATTGTAGACTTATTAAAATCACAATAAAGAAGAATTTTATTAAAACACTGTCAAATTACAAGGCTACAACTCTCAATGCAGTCAATGTCCACAATCAATACTATTACAATAGAACAATGAGCATCAGTACTTACGGTTTGCATCCTTTACGTGGCTTGAAAAATGCCCCAAACGGACACCGCACAAGGGGGTAAACGTTTCCAAATAGAGCTGGCACCAACAAGAAATAATAATGCATCACTGGAAGCAGATAACTGCAGTGAACAATTTGTAAATATGAACTGAAAAAAACATGAAAAAATATCATTTTAATGATCCGGTACCTGATCACTAAGGTCATATCCTTCTTTCGTTTTGACATTCACTGTATATTTTCACTAATCAAAATTGGTTTTACCGCGATAACTTAAGGATTATACATTTTGTTGAAGAAGACTCTTAAGTACCGATGTGATCCTTTTACACTATCAACCCCCTTCAAGCATTACTAGAAATTAACGTGAAGTATCCAATTACATACACGGATACTAATTGCAATGCTATTTTATTAATAGACGCCCCGACAATGCCTGGAAGAGCAATGCCCATTGGTCAATTGTGCACTATATTTTTCACGTTCATTTCTAGTAATGAATCACCTAAACACTCAAAATTTATCACGTCCAGAAATGAACAAAGATATTAATATAATAAAAATAAATCACACTAACCTGTCATCAAATGATTATTTACTTTTTAAAAAAAATTGTTTTCTTTATCCAATGAGTAATGATATACTTTTCTCATCAATCAGATTTTGTGCCTGTACACTGTGTTTTGATCAAGAAAATACCTTTTTCATTTCTGGGTCTAATGCGCTGACATGTAATGAATTCATTCACTGGTAATATTGTTTTTATGTATGTGCTTTACTTCCGAGTTTCAAAAATAATTATCCAGGGGTTCCTGGAAAACCTCACTTTGGGTAAGTCCAAAGGATTTAGGGTAAATTTCATAACTAAATTAATTCATTGGTTTCATTATTTTTTCTTTGCTTCTCAAATGTGACAGTTTCCACATTTCCTTTCTGTTTCACAACCGATTGTTCATGTTGATGAGAAACTACAAATTTTTCATTACATGTAAATTGCTACAAGTCAATGTTAGATCATCCTTGATTATCACCACGATGGGGGCCTGTACCGACAATGAGTACAAGCTGAAATCCCGGGGGGTTGTTATGTGAATGGGTGGTGTAGTTTGTTCACAGAGGGAGGGATAACTTTACAGAAGAGGTTGCACGGAGGAGCACTCTCCCCTCTCAGAATTGTTTCTATGATTTAGCTTTTCGGACATTTGGAAGACAAAGGGTTTTTTACCCACAAGTATGTCGAGACATGCATATTTTGCGGTTCAAAAACCAGTGAGTGTCTGCCAAGTAGAAAATTACGCATAAGACAGCAGCTTGGCACTCCTTTCCTCGAACTGGATTATTTGCAATAACTGAATTTGTTTTTTACCATAAAACCTAAACAAATACTCGTGGTTGGGAAACCGACTGTGTTTTTCCTTCTAGTGAAAGGCTTACGTGTTCTTCATAGAAAACGGGTGCAGTAAGACAAACAACAGCTTTGAAAATGTCTTCCTCAATAATATTTATCATGAAATGGTTTTTCTCTGTAGAAGCTGCAGTTCAAAAACCCAAAGACCTCTTCCAATAGAAATTTAGACATCTCTTTTTATGCCACAATAACTTCCTTTGTTTATGAGAAATGTACTCAGCATTTTCAAAGCGGTGGTAAATCATGGATTTCAAGACTGGTGTGTCAACCAGGCATTATTTTTCCCGAAAACTGAATTAAAATGAAAGGAATTGTCCAAAGCGATACCCGTGTCCCTGAAAAGTAAAATGCCACTGGGAACTTTTTAATTTGAGTATTGCGCAAACAGTTTCAGAAACATTCTTTTATAATAATCATCGTTCCCTGGGTTGAATGATTAAAAAATAGACACCATTAGTCCTGCAATTTGACACATTATTTTGTCCCATAATGTGATAATATACTTTGCCCATTGCACATAGAGCATAGATCATTTCTGTTTCTGCGCGTAACATCACAAGGAGAAAATTCAACAGTAGCTTTTTCTCTTACAACACAAATATTTCTGATTTTTTGCTTGTTACACTTACAAATAAATGGAGGCGAAAAAGCTCAAATAGTTTATTCCTAAATCTGAACAGAGGCAATTTTGAAAGGGAAAAATCCAGACAAGCAAACTGAGGAGTATATAATTTTTTTAAAGATATGAGGAATTGTGGTGGTCTGTTTATCTGTGTGTTGTAACAAGAAAGGAAAATGGGCTATACAACACTCGAAACAAAAAATTGGCGGATCCAGGATATTCAAGAGAGATGTTTTTGTCCGATATAGTACATAACGTACCCTCGTACCGCCTGTCAGTGCACTAGCGGATCCGGGGGGGGGCGGGGCCAGGGCCCCCCGATCCCCTGATTTGGAGGCCCCACTATATAATTTGAAGGCCCCAGTATACAATATAAGAGCTAAACAATGAATTTAAGGCCCCAAAATTTATATTTTTCAAATACATTTCCAGCCTCACTTCGCTCTGCATCAATATTATTTTCAAATTTTTCTAGAATTGCTCAACTCATCATTCCATCTTCTTATTTGCATACCTTTACCTTATATTAACTCAAGCCATAACCTATCTTATCTGTAAAGATTGAAGTAAAGTCTTTTCATACATTATTACACAAAAAGTCTAAAGAATTTATGTGAAATTGTTTGGAAATGTCAACAGAAATTTCTTAGGATAGTGAGAAGATACATATTTTGAAGTTAAAAATGCAACATCTTCTGGGGCCTCAAATGGACCAAGACCCCTGGTTTACAAATTAATGTATTTGCAAACCCAACCAAAAGCAGATATTTTTCAAAATAGCCAGAATCTTTTATATTGAAATATTTTTTGTGTAATATGCCTGCATACATGCATGATCAAATTTTTGAAGAAAGAGTATCAGGAAAAGTAGGAGAATGCATATTTGACAGTTAAAAATGCAACAGCTTCTGGCACCCTGAGAGACCCCAGACCCCCGGCTTACAAACAAATGTATCTGTAATCTAAACCAAAAGAACAAATAAGATACTTCATTTTCTCATATTAGGAAAAGGAATATTGCATTTGTCAAAATTGCCAGAATCTTTCATACTGAAATAGACATTTTGTATTGTACCCACACAAATGTACATTTAAAATTTGAAGAAAAAGTAAAAGGAAAAGTGGGAGAATGCATATTTGACAGTTAAAAATGCAAGAGCTTCCCCCAGCCAGTATTGGCTGACTTGCTTCTTTCTCACGACTCTGCTTCCCTATGTTGGCAAAATCTCTGAAAAAGATTCTGGGCCCCCCCCCGACCAAATCCTGGATCCGCTACTGCAGTGTGCCACCCTGTAAACAGAATCACACAGATGATTGAAAGCATTACCTTCCCCATATCCCGAAAATGTCTTTTGAAAGGACGTTAATAGGAAAATAATAAAGATTCACATATCAAGAAAACATCAAGATCGTCAATTTCGGATCAGTCGTGGTCGTGCATGGTCGGGAAATACTTCTTGCGATGGAAAACAGGGTGGAAAGGAAAAGACATGAACAATTCTGTTGGTGAAGAGAACATTCAGAACTGGTCGAACTGGAATAAATCTACGCATTTCAGTTTTTCCGTTTGTATATTTTTGACAATTACCCCAAGTAGTGTAACTGTAACTGGTTATTAAAGGTGAAGTTGAGAAATGTTTATTACTCCTGTTTTACCTTTGATTGATTTATAATATGTTGTTATATCAAGAACAACCTTACAAAATAATCAGGAGAAATTTACACAAATTGATAAAAAATTTAATCTTATTAGACTAATCAGTCTAAAATATTTAAAAGGAAAACTCAATTGTCATTCTCGTTTTGTGATTTGTATGAATTATTTAAATTTTACTTGATTGTAAAATTTCTCTTTGAATACTTTAGTTTGGATGCATCTACTCTTTTGCGACAATCTGTTTCTAACTGTGTTGACTGTAAAATTTGGCCCTGGTATCTGTAGAAGCTGTTCTTGAGTATTCAGAAATTAAACTTTTAGCAATACATATAGATGCTGATTCCTATAGGATAAAAAGTACAAAGGAAATCAAAGTTGTTTGAGCAAATCTTTTGTTTAAATAGTGTAGAAAATCCAAAGAGACAGAAATGAACAGAAATTGTAAAAAATCGATTACTTTCCGACAGTCTGTTTTCAAGTAGAATTCGTAGAATTTTCAGGTAGAACCGATTCTTTAACGGTTATCTGGTTTCACTTTGGTCACGCATTATAAAATAGGGAGATAAACTGATCATCGAATAGAATCGATTATTTTCTCATTACCCATTTGGAGCCCTCATGGTTCGTGATGTGTAAGAATTTACATGTGACCAGCGAGAATCCGAGAGGATCGAAGGTAGAGCAAAAAATGAAACAGTTTAAAAAACCCTGGATATACAGATACATAAATGTTTCAAGTGAAATAGTCAGGTAATGGTTGCCAGCTGCTGAGAGGGGCGCCGATGCTTGGATAAGTTCCCAGCAAGATATGTTTGGGACGGTGTAGCCTGTCCATACGAAATTTTTAACTGGACACAGTGTCTTCGGTTTTTATTTGTATTTATTATGATTGATTTTCGGGAAAAAACAAAAAAAAGATTTCGAAAAT
>JBCAUG010173694.1:0-19992 GCA_038406175.1 Haplosyllis leylae | reverse complement strand
CATTTGCAGAATATCATTATAAACAAATTAATCATTTAAGTAAGTAGTCATCATCCCAGTAACAAACTCCCGAGTAAGTTCAGTGTCTGACCAAGTCCTGATGTAAAAGAATTAGGAGCAAGAGAAAGAAGAAACTGTCTCCAACAACATATATGTATGTGATTGATGCTAACGATAGTCAAACATGTCTTTTTGCAATTATGCAATCGCTGTTCTTGAAAATATATTTCTACAGCCCTTAAGCTAATTAGATACAAATTATACGGTTGATTAAAATGCATCACTGAATATTTTATGTTCAGAGCTAATTCAAAATTACGTTCTTTACTAATAATAATAACTGCAAATATTTGCTTCTCTCCTTTGTATCTCCGTTATCTTCAACAAAACTGAATTTCAACACAAGCTGTTGTCCGTCATAATGGTAAATATAATTCAAAGTAACAAACAATATATTTTGTTTTTCCATTGCACAGGTTTATGCAAATGTCTCAGCGGAATACGATGGTAAGTTGTATGGCCTTTGTGCTGAAGATCACTAAAGACAATAAATATTAATATTTGTTGGAAAATGAAAATAATATATTTCATCCATATATTTTTAATCAAGACAGATGTATTCTCTCAGTCTATGAAAAGCAGTCAGGAATGTTGAGGCCGTTTCAGACTTACAATCTCAAAAACGATACGTATGGACTGGATTCTGGCATGATTCAGAAAGTGTCGCATAAACGCTTTGGGAAGGACACTGTTAAAGAGTTGCATTACATTTCACTGATTCTAAAGGATAAAACGGTTACACTGGTATTTGACACAATAGAGAAGCGAAGAAAATGGAAAGGTTACATCACACAATATTTGGAATTAGGTATGTTATATATGTTAAATGAAGATATAAGTCCAGTTCTTGTAATTAGAATATTCACTCTTCACCAGCGGATTCGCTTGACTCACTTCACTTCATTTCAATAATCTGTGTCGCAAGGACTGAGACAGTCCGACTAAATTCTGGATCCGCCAGTGGTTTTACTGCGGTTAGGGTTTAAACGATAGATTTTTTTCGGTGTCTAATTTCTGTTAGAACACCACAGCTGAATTTGCATTTAGATTTTGAAATTTAAATTAGGGATTGCACTGAAAAGAAATCCAAGAAAACAGAGCGTAGTAGCTCTGTTGAACTTCAGTCAGTGTCTTACTCCGGAGTCTAGATTCGTAGGATACCATTCATGTCCAGCCGTTCTTGGATCCACTAGCACATTCTTCATGTCGCTAAGTGGGAACTTAAACGTAATTTTTATGTTCGTTGTATCGACGGTATTATTTCAGACGAAGAACCAAAAAGACTGAAACTCACAAGTGAAAGATACGGTACTGAATCTGTTACCGTACACTTGAACGACAAACGAATTGTCGTCATTTCCGAAAGGAAGGAACTTCGTCCAGCACAGTTGAAATTTGCCTGGGAAATACAGGACATAGTTGTCCACAGTATAGACGATTGTCATCTGATACTCATAAACAACCAAAGTAAGTACGTCGCCGAAAGGATGACGTAGATACCCTCTGCATCAATCAAATGCAATTCAGAGCAACTCTTCCAACATAATTGTAAATGTGGGCGCAGAACTCGCCCTCATACGCCAAATGGTCTATTTTGAAACGTTTAAAGTAGGGAAATCAGTCTCCGCAGCAAAAATATTCTGTCTTATTCCAGATGAAGGACCGTCATAAAAACGTAAAAATGATCAAATAATATTGACTTGTGTGGTTATTTACCCAATCATAATTGTTATCTTTCTATTTGCCCGTACGGGAAGTACTCAAGAAATGTGCACATCCTGTTTTACCAGTAAATAGCCACAGAGCCAACTTCACAAAAATTTCTTTTGCAGATGTTACAAAACGGCTTGAGTATTTAAAAGGCCGAAGCGAACTGCAGGAAATAGATGATTTCATCAGAACACGAAAGAAAAGACTTCGAATGAAAAGGCCTGTGGGAGCAGAAACTAAGCATGACGGTCATCACACCGCTCCAGTTGTCTCAACGGCCCCACGACAACGCACCAGAGACCTACCAGAAAGATCTGCTACCGAGGCCATGAAGAAGTCACCAAGGCAAGATATGCCGCTTCCTCCTGTACCTCCGTTACCTACAGGAGGTGCCAATAGAGATAGATATGAAGATTCATCTGCGCAATCGAAGAATGGAACCCTACTACAGTCAAGGGGAAGAAGGTTATCAGAATCGCAACAGGACACTCGTGGTCGTTCTGAAACCAGTTTAGAAAAGGGACCAGACGACCATTTGCAAGATTGGTTAACTGAAATGACACACAAACAACCTGAACCTACATCGCCTATGTCAAAAAGAGAAATGAAACGGCCTGAACCATTACCACTGCCACCGCCTCCACCATGCCCCGGACTCCTCATCAGAGAGAGAGTTGAACATGACCCTCTAATAATCTATGGCTACCCCAAAATTAATCACTATTTCAAGTCTTCATTACCGACAAGAAGGGAAACCTTAAATTTAAACGAAGTCGCTGAAATTCTACCAGAAAATTTGCATGATATTGAAAACTTTCACAAGGAAAGGGCCAGCTTGTTTGAAAAATTCAGCGAGTGCCACAGACAGACACTCAATCCGGCTTTACCAGAGGTCGAAGAAATCACTGGGTACGTATTCGCTCAATAATCATACAGACGATATCAACAAACCAATTTGTTACTGTTTGAATTTTTTAAAAGTAAGACTGGTTAAATACACGTAAAAATGAGATATTTATTTTACAGCGTATTGGAAAAGATTAAGGTGGATACAAAAGAAACAGAAACCCAGACACGTTTTTCAAACGTCCAGTTGAACCCAAATGAAGCACGCGTTTACATGGTCGGTGTTTTATACTAGACTTTGTGTGAAATCTTGAAGTGAACGTGCTCCAAAACAAAAAAGTCCTCCTGTGTGCCCGCAAGAGCCGTACCGCCCGTTGCGTATCCTGTCCGTAGTATGTTGGGTTACCAAGGGGAACCCCTGTCCTAGCCCTGGCGAGGGAGGGGGTATCCATGTGCTGGTCCTGACTAGGGTACCCGGACCCGGACGGGGTTACCACCACATAGAGGACCTGGGACCAGAGACCAGGGACCAGTCAGCAAGGTACCCCTCCCCTTCCCCAGGAAGGAACCTAGGACCTGGAACCAGGGACTAGTGAGCAGGGTACCCCCTCCCCTGTCGACAGCCAGACAGACGCCTGTCAAAACATTACCTTGTCATCGTACCAGGTACGCAGGCAGTAAATATTTCATTGGCCCCACTTGTCTTGACGCCTCAGTGGGCGACGGAGGCCTTTTGTACAAGAATGCATTTTAATATTCACACTTTCGCGTAATGCATCAACGTCAATAGATTCTCGACACGAGTGAAACGTCAGCAATTTAAACAATAAGATCTGTTATTACCAGAGTCCATAATAATATCCTTCTTTCATGAGAACAAAATTTCATTTAACTGCAATTTGTGTACAGGTGGGCTATGTCATACACAAAGTTATACACCGGCCTCCAGAAAGGGATACTCTAGAGTTACCTGAGCGCTTGAAAAAAGAAATTTGCATGCAACTGTACGCTACTGACTTTGAAGGAGCTCGACATGACTGGAGAATACTTGCCAGTGAAATAGGTAATGTATTCTTAAGTAATATCTTCCTAAAATACAAATGAACGTTTCAAATTAGATTTGGAAGAGCAAATACGGTTACACTGGTGTCAACGGCTTGTTAATAGTATTTTTCTACATTCCTACTCACTATGTTTTACTATTTTTTTGAAAAGAAACTGATTAAAATAAACAAAGCTTAATTAGACAAGGCATTTTCCAGGAATTCACCCTAAAATAAACCTACAAAAACATGAAATCTTTTTTAGGAATGACAAACAAAGCTGTGAACATGATCAGCAGTTTCCTACAGAACCAGGCGACACCTGGATACGTGACCTGTGCGGAAGTTGTTCTCCGCCATTGGCAATACACCTACAACACCTATTCCGCAGGTCACAAACATCATCCTAAATACCCATGCACACGTATGGGGCTTAGAGCGGTTCTGAAGGCAATAGGAAGAATGGACCTTTTTCGCCTTTTAGACTAATTGTTACCTCAAGAACAAAAATGGTTTGATTCTACTTTGACAAGAGTACAGAAACTTACTCGCATCTTCAATATAAGTAAAGCAGGATCATTAACCTTCTAATATGTCTGTATCTAATTGCTCACTAAATAGCCAAATAAAATATAATCTACAATAGATCTAAATTGATAGTTGATTTTTTTCATTTAAATTGCAACTTTCTCATATCGTTTCAAAAGAAAACTTAGCACTGATACATTACATTTCTTTTGACCAGATTTAATCATGCTCATTATGTTCCAATAGTTAAATTCTGGAAAAGTAACACGTACAAAATATGCGAGTGAACGTAACCTCATAATCATCAAAATTACAACAAAAAGTGACATTCGAAATTGAAATAAGTATTGCACAACAGAGTTTCACAATGTTTACTGAAGACGGTTATTTGTTCTTCACAATAATATACTGGATGTCAGACATAAGTTGTATATCCTTTAAAGTTTTTAAACCAGATAAATATTGACTTAATTTTATGCCAAGGAAGGGAAGATAATGTTTTCAGTTATGTTTATGTGTCCACATGTTGCGAGTCTCTATCTCATGAAGCACTAGGATGGGGATATTTTGCATGTTTGGCCCGTGAAAGTTGGTTTTACGGCTTCTTTTAACCGAAAACACTGATCAGTTGTAATGCATTCTAATCAAATGAAACTTTACTTTTGATGAAGATATAGAATATGGCATAGTAGACGTAGTCCATTTGCTGTCTCATGGTGTGTCGGGAAACCGCCTGTTGCTGTTTCTGTTTCTGTGGAAAATAGTGTTGAAAAAGTTCTCGGTGCAACTTTTTTCACCAAGTATAATCTCCGTAAGAAGCACTTGTCTCTGAAACCTTCCTGGGTGACAATTAGAATACACGGAGGAGATACTTGACAACAACCTCTTTTTTCTGAGTATTTTCTAGGTACAAAGCAAAAATCACTATCTATTGAAAAAGATGTGATAGTTGCCAAGAAAGGTCTCAAAGGCAAGTGCTTATTACCGAGACCTTTCTCAGAGACAAGTGCTTGTTACTGAGAAAGGTCTTGGGGGTAATTGCTTCTTACCAAAAAAGGTCTTGGTGTAAGTGTTCCTTACTCAGAAAGTCTTCTTGACAAGTGCTTCTTACTGAGAAAGGTCTTGGGGCAAAACAGCTTTGTGCTGAGATAATACTCAATGACAAAAACATTCTCCCTAGAACTTTCTCGACACTTTTTTTCAACAGAACCAGATCAGAAACAGAAACAGCAGTAGACGGTTTCCCGAGCCTCTGTCTGTATCATGATGTTGTAAAGGGACGTCACTGATAAACAAATGAGCTAATTGGTCACCACCTTATTATCATAAAATTGTCAGAATGTTTCCCTTGAACCCCTCAGATCAATCACTATGCTAACTTCTAAAGAAGCTAGCAATTAAAATTAAAAGTATGTTGATTTAGTCAAAAATATTTGTCTGAAGTACTTATATTTTGGCATCTAAAAGCTTGTGGTATTGCATCTTTTCATCTATTTTCATGGGGATACCTTTTGTGAGATTTTATTGAAATGGTGTCTGCATGTAAATTGTCATATTGGTCTGATCAGCTGATCAGTGTCACCTGGAAATAGTTTACAGTAGATGTGTCAAAATGAAACAAATTTAATTTGAAGCACTTAGGCGCACTTCTCGCAGACGGTCGTCTAATTTAATTGACACTTGGGCCTGTCTTAAAATAGTTAAAGCTACAAAAGATAATCTGGACCTCAGGTTTGGATTGCTTTCAAAGGTAGTAAAGTACCAATTATAGGACTTTAACTATTACCTGAACAAGCATGTGCACATGTACCTGAGTAAAACAGCATAATTAATTCATGATTCGACCTTTGAATTATAAAATTCCATGTACCTGTAATAAAAAACTAAAACTAACTCCTTTCCAAAACTCACTTGATACGCATCTCCATCGATACTAAGCCTCTATCTGAAACCGTGTGATAATTTTCACAAATAATGTTCAGTTAGTGAGTAATATGACGATTACAAAAATAATAACAATTAATGATCGCATAGATTCGTATAAATTACATTCTTTGGATGAACCAAAATACGAATATTTTACCTCGGTTTAGAAGAACTTCTACGTCAATTTTTACAAGGGACTTAAATTTAGTTGGGCATTTTTATTTGTCAAATTTCTCATTGTTGATTTTGCTAGCTCACAGAATAGTTTGCAGAAGTGTTTTCCACAATTGGCTATGTTATCCAGACATATATACTATCTACGGTGTAAATAATAAATATACTCGTATAAATAAACGCATTATGATCACACCGTTATGATAAAACTCGCTTGGCTTGAATGTCAAGTATCACCTGAGGTACACTAGTTTTTAATCCTTACTTGGTAGCACGTTTTGAAACTACTGAAATGGGACTCCGATTGTAAGCACTAACCCCTTGAATGAGGGCTGGAATAAGACATTTGCAAGAATTAAGATAACAGTCACTAGCCAAATTATGACTGATCATACCCCAAAAATTACCGGAGCTGCAGTGATCCCCATTTTCATTAAATTTGAGATGATAAAAATTATTTATAATTTACAGTTTCAACTGTCAAAATATAAAGGTTGCAGCAATAAATCCTTTGAAGAAATCAATATATTCTTTTGGGTTTCATCTTTTAGAAGGTTTAAAGTTTCTCTGAGCCCCTATCTTCTACTGACGACTATAACGTGTGCGACTGAATCGAGTTCAACAGTTTGACAGTACACCTAGTCTTCGACTATTTACATCTTCTTTGTCGGAGTTTTCACAAACTTAACGAAATTGACCAAATTTCGTGCGTGTTACCAAAACATAGAGAGATAAATCACCCTTGTTTCACATAAAATTTAAATAGATCTATGATATTGGGCTTCTGACATTCGGATAAAGAAATTAATAAACAAAGTAAGAAGTTCATACAAAGAGTTTATTGATTTCTTCAAATATATATTCAAAATGCATTTAATTAGGTTCATGGTAAATGTTGAATGTATATATAAAATCATTATTGATATGAATGAATCTGATTCCTTTTGTAATACGAGCTCGTCCCCCTTTGCTGTAAGTGTGACCGACGGACGGATAGACAGAACGACATGCATGCAGACATACAAAATCTTATATTTGAGTCTATATGATGACTAGATGGCCATAACAAAGGACACAATAAATTAGATAAATAACAAATAAGCTGAGGCAAACTGGACCTATTATTATTTGTTACCAAATGCAAAATTAAAATGTAACAAAGCTGTCGAAGCAATATTTGAAATTCAAACATATCCAAGCAGAACTTAATTCTTAAAAGAAGTATAAGAGTACCAATAATCTATTGTAAATGGTACATGTAGCCGAATCGTCTAATTTTAAAGTTAACCTGATTAAGTGTGGCAATCCTATTTTATGACTGTAAGGTAGATGTTTAGATAACAGGTGTAACAGGATATTTCTATAACTTGCATGACAAAAGCAGAGAACGTGGACTTTGTCCATTTGACATCCACTGAAACCCCTGTTTTCGATCTTTGACGTGGCTGACGTTTCTTTCATATGCCACTGATACCCCTATTTTTGAACTTTACATCCACCTGAAGACAGCACACGAACAGAAATATGAGTAGGTTAAATGGGAACGTTGACTCTCAGATGGACTTACGAGTACTTTTCACAGAAAAGTTATACAATTACCTAACTGTTAATGCCTACTGACGTATTCATTCAAAGTAGTTCCTCGGAATGTGCATTTCAAACATTTAGCAGTTATCAATTGAAAAACAGAATTGTATAAAAAGTTGGGGAAATTTTGTATTCACTGCTTAATTGACAAGTAATCATGTCACAAAAGAAAATCAATGGTACTCAATACTTACTTTCTCAAATAAGAGGATTACCCTTCTTCAGCAAACTTCAACACTATTTGAGCAGTTAACCTGCTTATGCTTCACAAACGTTTAATAGATCTATTAATTCACATTTTATTTACATTCATACAGATTTAAATGTGATAGACATTGTTCTGCGCAAGACGCAGGAGTTGGCAATTTGGGCATCAAAGACTTAACTGGAGGAGAGAAAACAATTCAGTCCATACTGAATTTGTTTTTATTACAAAAGAATACCAACATTGCCGACTTAACGCGTGAAAAATATAATGTATTGGCGATTCAATGAGTGGGATTCAATGACATTAAGGGTACTTTTATCTAAAATATTTAGAATTTGAGTACATTTAAATGTTAAAGGTTTACAATCTGCACATTAATCAATTGTTGGAGTACAATAGGAATATCTTGATAATATCCCCATTAACCGGTGTCATTAATAAGCATGTTTTATGATCATAACACTTATTATTAGGGTTAACCATGAAAATGTCTGCAACGGGTCATCGTATAAAGGAAAAAAATTACTTTTTGCCATTGCTGGATGGGCTCTCGTCATGATTTGTGTGATTCAAGTTTTCTTGCCCTTAAATCTCATGTTCACAATTTCAGAAGAAAACGTCGAATGATACGAATAAAATCAACTATTTATTGGCAAACTGTAAAGTCTTTGACAAAAACTTATAGAATTTTGTTTGTCCATTTGAATACTGGGGCTGCTTGGATTACATAGTGAATATTTGATTATCCGTGGGAGTTATTTTCCTTTGGCACCTTTGACATTATTTGTCACCTTTGGCTGAAGTTGATCTATCTACACAAAGATGTCAGGAATGAACAGGAAGGTAATTCAAAAGTACATGGCAAGTCGCAGAGAGATCCATTTCACAGAAACCAGTCCCTTGGGAGAGAGGTAAGTTCCAGTTTAAATAACATCAGAAGAACATGAATTCACCAACACGGAAAAACAACTCAAAGGTAACAATAAGCTGCTGCTGCATTGGTATGGGTACAAAGCCAAACTGTACACTGTTCAGTGCATATTCAGCTTTGGCAAGTCTTCCAAAATGAAATAGAAATGTGATTTAATCAAAAGTTCATGTTGTAATCTTTCGTCACCAAGAAAATTTCAAATTGAAAAATAATATCATTTTCAAACATTTGTTTAAAATTTTGGGGGTGGGGGGGAAGGCATAAATCTTTCTTGTTGGATCAGTAATACCCTGGTTTGGACTTCTGGTGACAGCTGCGATGCGTTTCACACCCACTGAGGTTCACTCACTTGTGTTCCTTGTCGCTTCCAGATTCACCTCTGATGCAATACCTGCTGACTTCATAGCAGTCAGAATTGCAGCGGAACCTTTGAATATGTTCTCAAAATGTACACAGTTTGATATACCAATGTATCGGCGATTTTATTGGAAGTTTAAAGTTTTGTTCACATGAAAAATATTAGTGACATAACAATGCAAAATGTCGCCTAGTTAATTTGGTCGCTCAGGATATTCGACACTTTCCCAATCGGAGTTGGTAAAAAGGGGACTTTAAATAATTCAGTTAAATACAAATTGTTTTACATCTATTTTTGCTCCATGAAATAGATGTAGATCTAGTTTTCATTCGTGTACTCAAAACACACAAATATTGACCAAAATATTGATCAATAACGTGTCTTTTGTCTGCGGGAATTTTCTAAGGAACTTTTTGTCAAAGATCTTAATGTTGATCTGCCTCAATAATTTTTCAGACGATTTCTTGAGACTTTCATAATCTGCAAAGACACCGAAAACCCAAAAGGCAATAGTTCAGCATTTCAAAGATCAATGGGAAAATTATGACAGGGGACAACTATTTTCTAAGAGCTCCTAAATTAGCTCCAGTGCAACGGATGGTCAGAATGCCCCATGTTGAGGAATGCCCAAATTCTCTGAAGAAAAGAAAACTGACGGCAACAGAATGGTAAGTGGTATTGTTTGGTCAGTTTACATTCAAGGTTGTGGTTCTCCTTAAATGATAAAATGCATTCTGAAATCTTCAGTTGCAGAAATTTTAACTGTAAACTGAAATCTTCAGTTGCAGAAACTGTTATTTTAACTGTAAACTTTGCAATAAGATATTGTAACTAAATGTCATAATGATTCACAGGATAATAACCCTTCTTTGAAGATTATGTCATATGTTACAGGGAAAATATTGGCAGAGCATGTACCACTCTGTATTTCGTGATTCTGATTGTTATCAGTTTGTGTCTGCCTGTGGCTTATTTCATCAGTAACGATACTATCAACGCCGATCGTGTTTCCTGGAAGTGGCACTTGCCTTCAACGTGCTTATGGGTAAATTATATAGAAATTACAAGCCTCTTTTGAATTAGAATGAAGATATGTCTCAAGCATGCCGAAAGACCGAGTTCTCTATTTCCGTCTTCGTCGGGTATTCAAGGGTGATGGGTCAGTAGGTCTGACTTTCACATTCTGGACTGACTTTCTCACTACCCGAATACCCCCGACCCATTCCTCCTGAGATAAGTATTACAACTTCAGCACCAAAGGGTGCTTTAACAGGTGAGTTTGGGAATGGTCAAGGTCTGGCACAAAGAATTACAAAGTGTAACCCCCAGTGGCAATATTGCTTTCATGTCAAATCTGTTGGTTATCCTCTCTGATGTGCCGTCGTAGGTGATGTCCTTGTGTTTTTACACTTCTGTTGACTGGTACAGAGTGGAAGCTAAAGATCAAACCTAGTTGCGCGGTAGAACTGTGAAATATAAGTGATTTTTCCGATCAGATGCGTAAATCAAAACCAAAACACTCCCCAACCTTCATAGAAAGATAGAGGCTTATTTATTTCATAAATGGTATTTATTCTATTTCCAGGTCTTCAATATTGTTATTTATTTGGTGGCCTTGTCTTTCCTTTTGGTCCTACACGTGCACATCAGGAAGCACAGGAAGACCTTAAACGCTGACCTTACCAATGAATATAATAACAACGGTCAGAATAACTCTGGGAGAAGTGAAGAAATCCCGACGATCAGTGATCTTCAAAGTATGCCTCGTTTGGAAGCACAAAAGCTCTGGAGAAGGACACTCAGTTCAATGAACAGTCATGGTGGACCTGAAGTCAGTAATTTTCAATCTCCAAGAAACAGCGAAGAAGAAAGTGTCTACGTTTATGGTGCCCCAGGAGTTAACTTTTTCCTCAGAGTAGGAGCTATAGGTGAAACGTTTTATCATTCAGTTTTATTGTGTAGTACTCAAGAAAACTTTTTTTTAATAGTTAGTAAATCTATTGATTATAGACTATTCTTAGAACCACGAGTGAATCCAGAGGCACCTCCTGGGGAGGGAGCCCCCTGGCCCTCTGATTTTGAGACCCAGTTTATAATTTAAGTTATCATTAATCATTTTAGGACCCAACAGTACTCTTTAGGGCCAACGATTTTGATTGTTCTGTCAAAAACAATTTCCTTACTTCATACCAAACTTTTGGCATCATTCTGCTCAGTGGTTTTTTTTATATTTTTGGTGCTATCCCAATTAATATAGAGTACCGTATCCGCAAATAAATTCAAAATAATGTTCTCTGATTTCTTCATTTGAGTTAAAAATGTATGTAGATTAAGTAATAGATACAATATCAAGGAATGACTCGTACGCACGGTATCTGCTTTCTCTCATACCAAACTAATGGACTTAAGTAATATGCATATACCTAAAGTTTCACACAATTTATTAGTAACCTCTAAACTATCCAACATTGAAGCTATCCTCCATCAACAATGCGCAAAACACCTCAAATTATTGCTAGTGGCAACAATTGGTAACCAAGGGCAACCAATTTTAGATCTTCAATATGTTGAAGTTATCCTCCACCAACAATGAGTAAAATACCTCACATATCAAAACTTGGAAAAAACTCAAAATTGAAGTTTGGCTGGAGAGGACCTTAATTTTACTCATTACTGGTGGAAGATAGCTTACGAAGCTATCACATGTTGCCCTTATTTTACCAATTGTTCCAGACATATTTTGGGTGTTTTACCCATAGTTGGTGGAGGATTAACTTTGGAATATTAAAAATCTATCGTTGCTTACCCTTGGTTACCAATTGTTACCCCTAGCAACTTGATATATATATATATACAGTGGGTGATAACTAGGAATTTAAATAGTTCATGCATACTTTAAGGTGCTTTAATCATTGTTGGTAGAGGATAGCTTCTGAATGTTTGGGACCAATGATTCGTTGCCCTTTGTTGCCAATTATTACTCCTAGTAACTACTTATTTCCCATGTGTTGTTTTACTAAATAAGTGCATGGTGTCCAACACAGATAATGTCAGAGATGATTTTTGTTTTGCTTTCAATTTTCAGGGTTTGGATTTGGAACTATCACATTGGATGGATTTCGACTGGCACGATTTATTCAAGATGGTGGTGCCATCGACTGTTTTGGACCGATGTATATCCTACAACTAATTCTACGTATCATTCTCGTCTTTTCTGAAACTCTCTTTATGACAAAAAACCATAAAGTAGGTGTTCATTCTTCGCCAATTCCTAATTTTTAAGTGTTTTTCCGAAAACATTATTAAGAAATGCAAACACCAAAAGAACAATGCATGTCTTCACAGAGTTAATTTTGAGATTGAGAAATATTTGTACTTCATTTGTCATTCGGTAGATTGTCTTGAACTTTCGGAGAGGTTGGTTGAGATTTGGATTTGGTCACTTAATAGCCACAAATTTGTCTATGTGGACTGTGACAATAATCATTGAGGCGTATGAAGGTTTTCATTCCTCTGGAAACAAGTTAGGAGACCAAGGCAAGAAAATATTTTTGGTTTTCTTAGAGAACGGCCATCTTAGACTTTGAGACGGTTTAATAAAAATAATTTTTATTTTTGTAGAAACAACCTATGATAAAAAAATACATCGTCGACTTCTTGCCTCACAAAGTCACACGCCTGGCACATGTACTAATTCCGTGGAGGTTCTGGAGGACGTCGTGGCTCCCTATCTCTACCCAATAGTCATTGAGTTTGCATTGATAGCTGCCACCATTCTTTACAAAATTCACTCAAATATCGGAAAACTAAGAAGAGCCGACGATGAAGTTCAGCATGAACTAGAACCAGGTCATCAGGAATTTAGACTCAAAGCTCACGCTGAGTGCCACAAGGCCAATATCGGAATATTCCTTGGTTTACTTGTACTGGTGGCAAATATCATGGCTGCAGTGGTGTACATATCCTCCAGTGATGGAACTGTAAAGGAATTATTGTACATGTTAGGAAATATTGGCATGCAGTGTTTGGGAATAATAACTATTATTCTTGCATTTTTTCAAACAACTAAACTACATTATAACGGCCATATTAAGAATAAAATTGATATGATGTTGCTTTTGGTGACAGTATCAGGCCTTTATACACTACTTTTCTGTAGTTTCGTGCCCTACATATTTGATGAGAATCCCAGTCAATTGCTCTGGGTCCGGATTTTGGAAGTGATTTTCAACTTCGTTCAAGCCACAATGCAGATTATTTTCATCTTTGATGGCTCTCAGAGAGAAGCAAGAACCCCAGCTCAATGGCATCACAAACCTGGAAGAACATTCATTTCTTTCCTTCTCTTCAGCAATTTGTCCATGTGGTTGATTTATTCATTTGAAATGAAAGAAGCTCTTGTAATTGAACCCATGATAGCCTTCTATGGCTCTGAAGCATGGACTATAATTCTGTATCTGTTCCTACCTTTGTCAGTGTTTTTCCGGTTTCATTCAGTTGTATGCCTTTCAGATATCTGGGTAGAAGCTTATCCAAAGAAACTTAAACTTAGCAGAGAGGTATCAAACGAGAATGAAGACTTTTTGTACAAGGCTCAGCTTCATGAGACACATCGGAAGATACACCCATCAAAGGCCTTTCACACGAAGGCAAGACCCTCGTCTGTTTAAAGACATCCCGGACAGAAACCACTCACAATCACAAGGACATTGCTGACCTGAGATCCTGTTTGACACTAAAAAAATGAGTATTTTGTAGATATCCTGCGACTGATGTTTGTAACAACTTAATTTTTGTGAACCAGCAGTATATGTAGTTATCATGAAATTGTCCCCATACGGTATGTGTCTGTCAGTATTTCATAACTCAAGTCTTACGATCTGTTTACCAAACTGGTCCAATGGGGGTCCGGGGTTGAAACCCTTTCTGGGCGGCGTGATCCTTCTGATACTCCACAGTAAACTTCAGGCAACGATGCTACATCCCACAGGGAGTAGAACCAAGACCACAAGCCTGGTAAATGAATTTTTGTCTCTTATTCAAATATTTTTACTGACAAATAAAAGTATTGACTGCCTTAGTAATTTGATATTTTGACTTAAATTTACAAAAAAGAGAACTTGTGTGAAAAGTAAAAGGACTACTAGTTACTAGATGTACTACAGCAATGCGACAACTCATGTCAAGTTGTCATTTCTGTAAACAAAAGTGTAAATTTACACTTTTTTACAATTAAATACATGTATTAATTAAAATTGAAGTTAATTTTTTAATAGTGGGAATTTCTTCCACCAATTGTAAAAGATCATTTTTGTCTGATTGTAATTAATTTTTTATTGTCGTTATTGGTGGCTCGTTAGAGTCACCTTAGTGGTTGAATCGATAGGCCTTAGCATCTTGGGAACGAGCGTTTGGCAGTTTTATGATAAGCAGGCCTACTTTAAGCTGTAGTCATTGGTTCTGAATTTGCTTACACAGAATGTAATTGATGTGTAGTCGACAGCTGCACGGTAATTTGGTACCGCGCACTGCCATGAAGTCATTTTGCATGCGCCACCAATTGGGACAAGAACGCAACGTCATTTTATATAGCTTTGGATATGCATAACTTTTCAAATGGAAAGTACAAAAAAAATTACAGAATCCTTAAAGAAAAGATACCTTAATTTCATATTGATTGAATTGTTTCAGACAGCAACAACTTCTTAAACAGTCAAAGCCGTACTCGATTGTATCAACTCTCATTTGACAGTGTGACCTAAGGTTTGGTCATCCTAAATGCATATGACTGAGTTCGTATTTTGGCTAGAGAGATGGGAGTCGGTAACAAATTATTATTTTGATTCAAATCATATTTTTCATTGATAACCTCAATATCCACAATATATCTCCGTTTCTGTAAGTGATTTGTATGTAAAATAAATGCGAAATTCTTCAAAATGAAACATAGATTGTCGTCATAAGTTTGTCAACAGAAAATCAACAATATCGAACTTTTCAACTACAATAGTAGATCTCCCCTCGTCTTTGAGTCAAGGTTAAACTATATTTACAGTTTAAAAATAATAGGATGGCTGGGTTTTGAAAGAAAGACAATATTCTATTGATGAAAAATTTATATCCTAAGAATTACTCACACTGGAAAGAAAAAAAATCGTCAAGATTGAAGCCAATGGCTATTGAGAGACAAAACTTCTCGTCGAACTCTCCGGTGGAACCTGACCATTTTGTGACAGCGTAACGGATATTAATAGATTTATGATCTTGAGAAAGTCGACTTATCCATCCATTTAATATACTACTGATACCCAGGACTATTTACACTGTAGGTAAAGTCAACACTTGAGCTACACATAACGTTACACTTTGGAAACTATAGATGGATTCGTGTGTACTTTTCACAGGGAAATTAAATGTACAGTCAACAGCGAATGTCTTTGAACTGTCACCTTTTAATGTCTCCTTTACCCTCCTCTTTTCGGGATAACACTGTTTTTCTGTGTACACTGGGCCTCATATTAGTGATAAAATTCTACTCACAGAATTATTTCAACTTTAGGAAAACTTATCTATTGCACAGGTTGGAGACTACAGTCAACACTTGCGCAGGAATGGCCAAACAAATCTTTCTTGACAAAAGCCTATCCTAACCATTAGTATCGGCTAACAAATGTTGAATGGGTTCTGAGTCTACTCAGGTACATTTCTAACCACCAGATAAAATTGAGAAACTTGGCTTAACACTTGATAGAAAAATCCATTCCATCAGTTCAAGTGGTAAAAAATATGTTCAAGGTATTGCAATGGACTTATTTATGATGTACGACTTAGATACTGGAATTAATTCTATTTTATAAATGTTCAGTTGTCTCCAATACATAATGGCTGGTCTGATAGCTATTTTTAATGACCTTATTGAGGAAAATCGCCTTGTGGGGGACGGACAATGCATTACACATTAATTCATCAGCAAATAAATTCGAGCCATAAATAGGTGGGTTCAACTATGTAATGGTCAGATTTAATGAAACTAAGGGACTATTAACATAATGCATCAACAACTACTTTCACATTAACTTTCCAATACAATAAATAGTAGATCTAGTCAATATAACTTTTATATTATGTATTATATCAGAATATTTCATGTTGATGTAATTATTGATATAGCATGTGGATGGGGCGTGAGACACAACAATTCTGTCCTTGGCTGGCAGTTAGTTTTATAATTGAACTGAGGCGAATGTAGTGTGTCCCTTCAAAAACAACAGTCATACTGTCTAATTGGTTAGCGGTGATGCCACCATGATTGGTAATATCCTATTCATGTGACAACTAAGACATTGATGTTTGGTAACTAAATATATTATTACTAAAATTAATACTTTATTTTATCCTGTTCTGTTTGAAAA
Source organism: Haplosyllis leylae (assembly GCA_038406175.1). Lineage (NCBI taxonomy): Eukaryota > Metazoa > Annelida > Polychaeta > Phyllodocida > Syllidae > Haplosyllis > Haplosyllis leylae. The sequence continues at coordinate 3,209 of JBCAUG010173694.1, read as the reverse complement.
TGCCCAATTTATTCCTGCTCATTAAATTGATTATATTAATTTTCTCTACTCTAACTGACACTGCATGTTTTTTATTAAATAAATCTGGCTAATGTTATTGACATTTGAGTTTTCCCAATTTTGAATTATAAAATTCATCTAATTCAACTGATTAGACAACAAAAAATTCAAATAAAAAATGCCTTTTGAGATTTGAGGCCCAGATCTGCTGATCACCAGTCAGGCATACTGACTATCACACCAAAGAGTCAACTGTGAGTGAGACACACACAAACGACTGAAATAGCCTTTGGTCATGCTTGACTGGTTCTAGTTGAATTCAGCTTATCCATCTAATAAATCGAAGCCAATATAATATTGGGAAAATACAATGAGTCCTGGTTCACGGCCTGTTTCCATATACCGTCCGATTTTCTTTCAGATTTAATGGGTTGTATAGTACTATGCTATTTTCTTTCCGATTTGAATGGGTACAGCACCCATTTCTTTCCGATATCAGAAACTACCACATATCTGTATAGTAAAAGTAATGAAGAAATCGGAGACAAAATAGGAATCAGAATCTGAAAGAAAAATCGGACGGTCAGTGGGAACAGGCCGTCACATCTGCTTTCCGCGCGTGACCGAATATATTCCCCACTGGAAAACCAACTTTTGGAGGGATCCACGAATATCCGGAAAATTGTCTGTGATCATATTAATATCTACTGCACTGGTCTGACTTGGTGAGCAGCTTGCGCATAAGGTATATAATAAGATTACATTTTGTTCGGATGCTTGTGCATTTCTTCAAAAGTAATTTTGCGCAAATAAAGAACAATCAGTCAGAAAGGGCATTCCAATACTAAATGTGTAGTCGTCCTGCGAAAGACTTTGTGGGTGTGAATATATTCCATCACCCCTTGGCCATTTACCTCACCAGCATTTCTTAAGAGTACCAAGATACTTCTCCAAAAGATTTTTTTAAAAAAATATATGGACATTCTGTCAACTGATCAAAATTTTCTATGTCTGGTCCTAATTTAAATGTCAAATACCAATACTTCAGAGCTACATAATGAATTATAAAGCTGGTTTAGTGTGATCCACGAAAAATCACAACGTTATTAGGGTGTGCAAAAATAATTTGAACCAAATAAATTGTGAGCAATCACAATGTCACAATTTATTTGATTGAACCAAATGTCCTAAGTTTGTCAACAGAAATATGTCATGTCTACTAAAATGTAGACTATTTTGATAATCCATCCTATACTCAACATCTTGATATTTACTTAAGAGGGTAGCGGAGAACCGTTTGGTCTGGCTAGAGGCGTAGATCTGTATTTACTACACATGATCTCATGTATGGGTCACAAAGGTGTTTTCAAATCCATGTAATTGGGCTTTGTGAGTAGTTTTTTCTAAGTACATCTCTAAAACAAGGTAAGGTGCTCATTTTTCGCGGGGTGTCGAGTGAAGAACTATAAAATAATAGTCCAAATTGGGTTATAGGTCACAGGAACCTGAGTGCAGAGTAAATTAATCATCAGTTATGACATCTTAAGAAATAACAAGTATCATTGCATATCCTTATTTCATGTGTTACCTGTTATGAGCTCTATTGAAGTTCAGCACAAATAATTGATATAAGTGACGTTGAATGTTGCACTGTGATTGATTGATGTCGTCTCTTTCGTCACTTTTCATTATTCTTATTCCCATGCCAAAGAATTCTACAATCAAAATCATATTCCAGCGTATGCATACAAAATACTTAAGTAAAATACAACACAATACGATAGAAGTTTACGATAGGTAGACATCTTGTCTCCCTAAATGCCTATATGGTCCCTTGGGAGATGAGAACTAAAGAGGCTTTCTATGAGGTGATGCGAGAGCCCTACATATTTGTAAATAAACTTTATTAAGTAAATCATTGGTGTCCAAAGAAAGAGTGGAATAGCAAACAACAACGCATGATAATGAATCAAATCATTGTGGGAAAATAATTTATCATTCTTGGTGATGTAACGAGGAGTAAGTATTGAAATATTTTTGCATTGAGAAAATATTGTTTAAGAAAATTTATATGAGCCCAACTTCAATTGACTATTTTTTCAACTTTTGTAAACTTCAGTTGAACTTTACGGTCTCTCAAATACATCTGCTCTACACAGGAAATCTGTTTCATAAACCCCTATTTATTGTCTTTTGGTTTTCTTTCAAGGTAACCGAGAACAGTGGGTTTGTCTCATTCATTGTAAAACTTTATCCTTTTGAAAACTTTATCCTTTTCATAATTGGTATCCATGACGGGATGTAGTAAATTTAGGTGTATTTTCCCCGACGTGCCTTCTATTTACGGAATCATATTTTAACTTCATGGATATTTTGGAACTTGGGGAGGGGGGGTGCCGCCCTACGAATGGGACCCATATGGTGCCCATTTACAGATTGTTTTCTGTTAAAATCACAAATTACAAATTTGTTGAAAAGTTAGGTTACAAAGAGAGACTGTGTCCAACATGTAGTTTATATTTTGAAATTATCGCAAATAGATATCACCGACAAAGCTGAACTTGCGCAATAATCTACCCAACAAAAGTAACAATTCTTGATTGATTCTATTGTTTGTGGATGGTGATGGTTGAAACACGCAATGGTGTTGCATCTGCTGTGTACTGAGCACTTAATGCAGAAATGCCAATTGATAAGCTCTGAATAGGTTTCAATGCGATATGAATTGAGAATGAGGAATATCACCAAAACATAGAACTGTTTGGATATTGTTTGCCAGGATTCAAAGGTAAGCTGCGCCGTAGTTGGTGTCTCCTAAAAATCTGATTTTTACACACATCTGTTTCAATATTTTTTAAAAAGCAGGTATGCAAGCAAATACTGAAGACTAGTTAAAGAAAAAAGAAAAAATAAATGGTGTTTTATTATTCAAATGTTGCAGTTCAAAGCAACCGGACATGTTCATGGCCACATTTTTGAGATAATATCTAAATTGGTTTGATTAGGGATGCGAGGTCTTTTAGGTGTAACGGAACGCGGTGGTACGGCGGGTGGTCTCAGGTACGGCTGAGACTGTGTATCACTCTGGGCAAGTCCTTGGACCTCTGGTACCGTAGATCTCTCTAAGGTGCATCTTACGTCTAGTTCCACATAAGCAAGATGTATCTATGGTTTGACTGGTTTATTGCAGTAGATTACAATCTTCTGTG
>JBCAUG010173583.1:0-19996 GCA_038406175.1 Haplosyllis leylae | reverse complement strand
CACCATTATAAACTGATATCAGAATTCTTTGAAACTGTCGCAAATGTCAGAATCACTTGAACCTCCTTCAGGGTGTATTTCTGTGTTACACTGTGAATTCGCGAAATGCTCATACATTGACGGTAATGAGAACGGTTATGAGCGAAGAGGGAATCGACAAGCTTCTAAATTGTTCCTCAAGGACGGATTGACTTCAGTCGCCAAGCTCGAAGACTTCATTCATCATGGTGGAATAAATTTTCCGTGTCTCTTGGTTTGTTACACAAAAAGTAAAGATTAAAGTGGAACAGAGAATCCAAAGTTAGACTGGTGTTTAATCAGGCATGGTCTTTTGTAGATTCCTTTTCTCCATTTCATGCATAGTGATTTAGTGCCGATTTTGTTTTTGTTTTTGTTAAATGTTAATTAGTTAGTTATATCCAGCCTACCGACCTTCTAGATCCACCACTGATTCCTGCATGCAATGCATTATCATGCTGAATTCAAATATAAATTCCACAGCAAAACACCATTAATGCATGTGAAGACAAGGGGTTGGTGCCCCCATCAGGGTAATTCCTGGATCCGCCACCGACCCATGCATACAATGCATTATCATGGTACATTCAAGTATAAAATCTACAATAAAATGTAATTAATCCCCAAGGACCATGGACCTGAGCACTACGATGAACATGATACCCCTTCCAGACCATGGACCTGATCCCTCACCCCTAACCCATTTAGCCCTCCCCAGACCATGGACCTGGTTCCCCCTCCCCGTGAATACACAGACAGACAAACACGATTGAAAACATTGAATTCCTTCCCTCGTGCTATATTTGTGTGCAAGAAAAACACCTGAAGGGAACCCATACAAATCTATCACAAAACGTTCTGGTTCGAATGACTATTTAGGGAAAGAAATCTTCCCGACTGTGATGGGAAACACCGCTATCCAAAAGCAAACGGTGATGGGGGCAACACAGAAAACAAGAAATCTGTACGGCCGCCCAGGGCAGCCACCTTTTTCTTGACTTATTTTTACAGGATTGTCTAGTTTTTCACGATAGGCATTTCTGACAGATCTGTCAGATCTTTAAGTGGATTTCTACTCCTTGCTGTTGCATGTGTTACTGATTTGACAATGTGTCCAGAATCTAGCAAGTACTGGAAATATTAACTAATCCTTACATTTATATTCTAAATTGTAATTATTCTTAGAAATTACCTTGTATTTCTGTCAGATCTGACAGATTTTCCTATCGTGAAAAACCTGTGTGTGACGCACGTTCCCGTGATTCCTACCTGTCTCTTACCTGTTCAGAAAGGTAAGTATTGCTATGTCAAATGTATCCGTCATGCTATGCTTTAACGGAGGCAAAACAAATGATTGCAATTGAATTTATTGATGCCGATTAATAGACAATAGAATGCGTATTTGTTGTTTGTCGGGAATGAAAATTAGGTGCAAAGCAGAAAATGGTCTAATTTTATTTAGGTAAAAGTAGAGTACGATGACTAATTTATTAGCACACGTACACGAAAAATAACAGCAATATACGTGGAATGTAGAAAAATATCCTAAACAATTGAGTTGTAGTCCGCGTGGACTGTTGATACGTGGATTACATACTTTCCGTCAGTTGTGTCGCGAGGAGAGACTTTCCCAGGCGGATAATCTCTTCTTCAGGGAAAGCACAATCCACTGGACCTTAGTTAAGGAAAACTTGTATCAAAGCTCAGTCACTTGGAATCAAGCAATTTATAAATGGAGACGTCATCCAATTTAAATTTAAGTATCGTCATCGAAAATACTTTGTGAGTACAGCGCATTTATTCTTCCATTCTCCAATATTTACTACAGTGCAGAATTATTGACATTTATGTGCAAATCCAGTGTACTATTTTCCGAAGTCCCCCTCCCGGTTTTTCGCTAGATCCTGTGACCGTCCAAACCAAAATAATTACATGACTTTTTTGCAAGAATTTCCAGGATTTTGTAATGGGTGTATGCTTTATTGCGTGATTTTTGTCCGAATTTTGGTCTGAATTCCAAAAATATATTTGTCTATTTTTGAAACCTTGATATAGAGCCAAGGACACAGTTATCTCATCAATGTCAAACAAGCATGTTGTCCATGACTCAGAGACTTAGCTTACGAGATACATACTTTTACCCTTCAGCAACTTGAAGCTGTACAGGAGATGAGCGAAAGGCCCACAATGCTCAAGCATGAAAAGTAAAGCGGGTGCAGCACTCATGGATGTTTCTGAGCATCACTACAGGTTACAACTCACAGTCCAGTATCTATTTGACTGTGGACAGAAATCGACAAGAATGCATTACTACCTTTACTGAACATTTCAATGCAGGGGTACGTTATGGGGTGTAAGGTAAACAAACAGATTGGACCCAATAGAAATGCTTTGGTCTGTACACACCTTTTTGCATCACCATAGATGGTCTGATGTGAGCTTTAATAAAGATGACGCTCATTTGTTCATATAATTACCTTGGTTACACGACCTCACTTTATCTAGTAATGGTTTGATTAAGAACAAAGTCAGTCGCCTCAACAATTTCACTTGTCTTTTCTTCCCAATATAATGTGGCAGCAAATGTGTTGTCACATTTCTCTACTCACAGGTAGATATAATTTGCATCAGACCAAGATAACTAGCATTTCATATGCATTTGCAAAATTAACCATGAAGAAAGCAAATAAAAACATTTGTTTATTATGCTATAATTTGTTGCAATAATTTGTAGTGGTATTTTGTAGTGACTTTTCTCACCACAACTTGTCACATTTTTGTGACTCCTGTCTGGTACAGCTGTAACACTTGCCTGAATTTCCGTGGCTCTGAACTTTGGTAAACAAAGGTAAAATAAAAAAACAACAAAGTGAAGCAAAAATAATGGCGAAACATTAGAGTGTGTTTTTCGTATTGGAAGTATGAAAATAACTGGAAACATTTTAAACATAAAATATGAGAACTGTTTAATTCTGCAAACTCGCATCTTGAACATTTTACAATGGTCAAATAGTTAAATCATAACATAGGTCACCATCTGATCATATGTTCCTTGTTTTCATGAAAGAGAAAATGAAGATAAATGTGTAAAAAATGCTAACATTATCTGGATTCAGAAGGCCAAATTGTTTTTAACCTTCATCTTTACTTGCCTCTTCGCAAAACATTTTCCTTTGCGCAATAACCTGTAACCCCAGGGTGTGACAAGTTATTCAGACATTATGCATTAATCATCTCTATCTTCATTTAGTATTTATCATTCACCAGTTGCTGAACACATGTAGTTCCAAGTTCCAACATCTATCAATATTTCAAGCAGTATGAGTTTTGGCTTATGACTATCTACATATTTTACATAATGCAAAAGTTTACCTAGTGGGATCATAATGTTTACGGGTGTATAAATAATACAAATATTTGGTTGTGATGCTGTGACAGCACATATGATATTGTACCGTAACTATCATATATGATTCATGAAAAAGTAAAGGGAATGGAAAATAAAGCTTTTGCATGAAATATTCAATTGTATGAAATGCTGCCATTTTTCAAAAGTAAAGGTATATTTTGAAAACAATTATTGAAATAATACAGATTGACGAAGATCACAAAATTTGTGTGATATTTAGCTATAAAGCTGCCATGATCATGAAGATCAATTGCACAATTTTCCTCAAGGTGATAATTTGCCAGTACGGATCTAAGGGGGGGGGGGGGCGCCAGGGAAGCCCACCCTGGGTTCGATTTCTTTCATTTTTAGGCAGTTTTCGAGAAAAATGTGACAAAATAATAGGTTAGCGCCCCCACTTTAGGGCTTGGCGCTCCCCACCTGAAAATCCTGGATACGCCACTGTAAATTGCTGTGGTAGGATGATTTCCTATTTTACTAATCTATCTAACAATGATTTCAAGGGTGTGGTTCCGTATTGTAATGTTCGTTTGTAAAATGTCTGGACAAAATACATGTTGTGCTGAGGCTGTGAACCACTTTGAACTGCTTCGACACAGGAAGTATTCAAATTGAAATATTCCCTATGTGATAAACAGTTTTGTTTTTGAAGAGATTTATTCGTAATTTTTTTTTGTCTCAAAACTTTTCAAAAACGGGTTTCAAGTAAATTTGAATACATCATGTATCTCCATTGTATTTTTTTTCATAAAAGATCTGTGTACTTTTGGGACAGAAAATCAATCGCATGTTATTAGGTTTTACATGATCACAGTATTTTCGATGTGTACATCTAATACTTTAGCCAACCAATGGCGGAAATAGGTGCTTTTCTTTACGTGAAGATAGGGTAAAAAACCGAAAAATGACATGCTGCATCCGATTAGTTCCGCAGATCAAACCTGCCGAGACCATTCTCAAAATCAATTCTTCTAAATAATGAATTTGTTTGTATAACACGTAGATAAGTCACTGGTTGTTTAGGTGTACTGTCTCACAAATAATGGCCTAGAAAAAGGCGCACATATAAATTGATTTGAGAGTCTAGAAAGATTAAGAACAATTGTTCACTTTTCATCCTTCAGAAGGTGACGCAGGTCCTCATTGGCGGATCCAGGAGGCGCCAGGGACGCCCCCCCCCATTGGGCATTGCGGAACCTAGGTGGACGCCAGGGACACGCACCCCTCTTAAGGTCCAACTATTTTTCATTTCCATGCAGTTTTCGGACAAAAATGACCAAAATAATAGGTTAGCGCCCCACCTTCGCAGTTAGTGCCCTCCAGCCCCCCGTCTGGTAAATCCTGGGTCCGCCACTGGTTTTTATTCACATGCCCCAATTCCACGTACATACGAGCCCATGGCATCACGGTCAACACAGGCTTTTCTCATAAGCTGAAAGTCAAATACAAAAGGAAGTGAAAGAGCAAACCATAATGAAGCTGTATTTCATTTAAGGACATGCACTCAACAGGTAAAGGGAGCGTTACCATGGCATCTTTACGTGTTGTGTGAATCACACCCATCAACGGAAGACAATCACATGGATAAAATAATCAACAGGTATGTGATGATTATTCTTATACTTTGAGTTTTAAAATGTTGTTTTTTAAAATTGACGCGATGGTACATGTAAGGTGAACTTTAGTCAAGATTCTTCCATAACTAACGCATATGTACACAGAAGAATTTTTACGATACAAAAAAAACCCAGCAAAACAGAAACGAATGCAAACTGAGAATGTAAACAAGCAGATCTTAATATGTCTCGAATGTTTGCTTTTGTTTTACCTTACAGAATAATTCATGCGCCATACTTAAAAATTCATGTAATACACTTAAAAATTCATGTGACATACTTTTAGTTCAGTAAATACGTGGACGATCGATTCTAAACAGTGGGCATAGTTCCAACAAAATGCCTAATTTCAATACACATTTGACAAAAAATTCGGAACTTATTGGCATTAACAAGAAAGTTCTCCTCCGTGACCGCAAAAGGCATACCACCCGCGGCATAACATCACTCACCCTCCCACCCAGTTGGGGGGAGGTTACCCTTGTCCTTTCTGGGGGGTACCCCCTATCCTGTCCTGACTGCGGTACCCCTTAGGCAAGACCTGGAACAGGACTTTGGACAGGACCAGTGTCAGGACCAGGAGGTGCCCCCAGAAAGGACATGGGACCAGAGGCTGGGAAGGGACCTGGGACCAGAGACTAGGTACCCCAGCCTGGTGAGCAAGTTGAAAACATTCTTGTGTGGGATGTAAAAAGCTTCCTCATTGCCAAGCAGCACAGATGGACTGATGGTCATGGGTTCGAGCCCCGAACCTCCACCAATGCTTGTGGACACATCTGCAAGTACATGGATAGAAATAGCTCAGCTTCCATGCTGACTTCTATGCAGTCAGCAGGTGTGGCACCAGAAGTGAACCTGAGGATCACAGAAGCAAGAAAGTATGCAACGGTCCACCATGGGTTTGAAATCCAAGACAGACGTCACCAAAAGTCCAAAACAGGGGTATCAGTGGCCCAACGAAAAGGACTTATGTGCTCTAAATTTTGTTTTTTTTTTAAAAAAAACATCCTCGTTTGGTACAGTTGCAGTGGACGCTTAGCTTTAACGACTGGACTCTTGGACTCTTTGACTTAGAAAAGATGGGCTATGTGATGAGAAGTCTTTGGTCTGAGACTCAACAGTCACAATTTTGGTGTTACATGCAGAAGTGGGGCACACGACAACGAGAATGTCAGACATTGAAGGAACAGTGAATAGTGCTGTTGTTGTCCGAACCTTTTGTTTTGCAGCTACAAAGCTGGACTGTCACGCTAGAGGTCTTGGGTTCGGGACAAGAAGTGTTGTCTGTCACTTGCAATCAACTCGCACCAAAAGGCGTACAGAATTGGCACTGTTCTCTGTCACAGTCGTTCATGTCGTCCTTGTTTATGTCTGACTTGGAAAGATGTTCTGTAGTTCTGGAATTTAACTTAAAATGTACTGAAGTTCGTGAACCTGTTCATTATGTTCAAGAGCACAAATATTCCTTGGAAAGTAATTTTTACCATATTCAAGATGGCAGCTTTTAAACTTGTGCATCTGAAATAATTTAGCTAAGAAAAGTCGTGTTGGCCACACTTATGACATCATTTGTTAACTTCCTGTTCAGAACTTTATACTTGCCACTTGTCACTGAAAAATTCACATTTAGTCAGAAAATTTTACCTGAAAAAAGAAAATTCAACATTTCCAAGTGGAGTCTCAGTTTCCCCGCAATGGTCAATAGACGTAGGTGGTAGTACAATAATAAGCTTTCTACCCCAACAAAAACTTGGCAAATAGACAGAAAATACACCAATTGAGAAACTTCTTGTTAATTTTTACTTTGTTCATGTCGCGTGTGATCAATGTCAATTAGAAATGTTTGCTCTGCACTGATTTTTGCTAATTCTTTGAAAAGCTTAATAATGCAAGTTATGCATTGAGATGCATTTGGAACTGTTAACCATATCTAGGTCTAGCAATGATCGCCCTATCGGCTGTCCAGTCCTTTGCACGGATACTAATTCACAATGTTGATTTGTTCATTAACACCTCAACAATGCTGGGCATTACAAAGGTCATTGGCTAACTGGGTAGCCATATTTGGCGCTAATATCTGGTAATGATCTATGTTCGTGTCTTCTCATGAAAGTGACCCATAAGTACAGCTGTAAACATGCTGTTTTGTTCACAAATAAACAGGTCAATGACAATAGAAACACAAGCCAAACATTACAAATAATTTTGAAAAGAATCCCTTTCCCAATCCAGTGTTATGGTTTCCTTGTTAAAATTGGTTGAAACTTAGTTTGGTCGATTTGCGCTGCACATATTTTCTGCTTACCTAAACTGGGATTTATTTGCAAAGATTGTCAATTGTGAAAAAGTTCCCGTTTGTTCATTACTTATATCCGTTTGTTTGCACCAGACATTGCCTATCACTGCAGGTGCAAAGGGGGGGGGGGCAAGTCCTGTGTCATGACCATATCTCCTAATCTCAAGATTTTAGTCGCATTTTCAATTATCTAAAGAAAACAAATTCTAAACAATTGAATTCTGGGCCGTGCTGAAGAATAAAAAATTAGCGACAGCGGCACAAAATACAAAATCATGTCGGCAAATTTCGGCCAATCATTGTCGGATCTCCCTTACCAAAATCTTCGATCCGTACCTGCATTTACTGATTTCATCAATTTAGATGACAATTCTCATTGCAATTATAGACCCAGACAATAATTGATAGGCGAGAGACAATGATAGAAATTAACTTTTAGTTAATTCTTCCGGAACTGCGTAGTATCTCTCACTAATTGAAGTGATCTGGTGTGATTGATGCATCTCAGTTTGAGTTTTCAGTTTCAGTTTCGAAAAATTAATAAACGAGCTGAATTAACCATAAAAAATACAGCTAGCAGCCAAACAAGCTGTATCTCGCTTTGTTTCTAAACAAACTATCCTGATGCACTGATTCAAGTTCAGAAAAAACACAGCCTTCGCGCTGTATTAATTTTTCGAAACTGAAACTGAAAACTCAAACTCAAAGTGAACTTCTCGATATGCACTCTGGAAGACTCAATGTTTACTTGATTATCATTGTTGTTTAGGATTGACGATTAATTCCGGTAGGATTTCCAGTAGAAGCAAATGTGAAGCTGTTTTAATGCGAAGAATATAGGCGAACCATGAAACATTAATAAAGAAAATAACCATAAAACAAACATTAAAGTCTAGGGGAAGATATTTATGTGCCAAAGAGAGTTATCATTTTATTCTGTCTTTGAAAGTGTACCAAGGTACGAGAACATAGACTGTTGACACTAGTGTAGTGAAAATCCATTAGTAATTTTAGTAGCGTAGTGTAAATGAATTCTCTGAAATGCAACGTCACCGTTGGATTGACTTGATGTATATTTGAGGCGTGGAATATGAACAGGTTCTAGATCTACCAATTCAAACCTTAACACAGAGTTATGAATCGAATTAATTTGATCCCTCAAATGCATTGAAATTGGGAGTTTATAACTCCACTCGACGAGCAAGGATTTTTTCCAACTGAATACACAAATTTAACGCTTGTGGTGGAGAATAGAATGTGTGTAACACTTTGCTGTGATATGAAGTTATAACCTTCCATGGGCTATTTTTCGTATCTGTATAACTTCATTATTGAGATCGAGGTAAGGATATTTTGATATTCTTGGAAATTTTTCATGCGGTAATGTGGAAGGTCTGTTACATGCTCAAGGTTGAATTAAATTTGCTTTGTTTTTCATTTCTATTTAACTAAGAATTACGAACATGTGAAAAAAAAATTGACCAAATTATTATTGTTAAAATCAGAAACCTCTCTGCAAGGTTTTAACGAAATGATATAAATATTGTCTCAGGTGTGATTTCAAAATTGTTTTTCTCCTTAAAATTAGTTCTTTGAATGATTTCAATTAAACAGATGATGTTGTTGGATCGTGTTGTTGTTCGGTGACAGTGCATGGCGTCCTACACTCTAATTATAGTTATTTAATTACTTAGGTTCCATACGTAAATTCACTTGAGCACATTTCGCCAAACACTTTAAAAAGGTGAAGAACTAGTGGGTCTATGACATTTAGAAAATTACTGCTAATAGAACAAACTGTGACCACAATCAAGACCCATTTGTTTTTCAAGGGAATCAAGAAAATAAGGGAATAAAAAATCAGCGTTTGAATAAATGGTATTCACACGGCTGTTTCGTGACAGATCGCTCCTAAAATCTGACGCAAACGTCTACGATTTACATAGATGTTATGAAAATTTTATCACCTGCCATTGAAATAATATGAATGTTATGGTGTAAGGTCGGTGTCTTGTTAATCGAGCTTTATGGCCAAGTCGTCATTTTTAGATAATTTATGCTCAAATCAGATAAGATATGCATGTGAAAAATAAAGCATTTCATTTGGAAAAAATTCTTGTCATTTGAACAGGAAAGGTGAATGTAACTATACAGTAGCCATCTTAATCTTCAACAAAAAGGGAAGTTTGTAATTTTCAAAATAATACATAAATCTGAGCCTAAGACATCCTGTATCATACACATGAAAGAAATCGACATTGGGCTTTTACTGGGTTGACAACCTGATTTAAAGCCTGACTTCATGTTTGTCTGCACAATCCTGTGAAAAGACTAATTGATCCAGACACGTGGAAAGACGTTGCACTAAACATACAGCTTCAGATTGATGTCTCAAGTCAAAAGTCTAGAAACACTAGAAAAACGGAAATACTAATAAAACAGACAATTCGAACTTTCACATAGAGTCTTGAACTGATCAGTTCGACTCCTAACATACACTGAAGCTGTAATGAGGCACTTGCAAAGGAAAGAAAATGTCACACTGCGCAAATAAATTCAATACCGTTGCTGAACAACAGAATACAAAAGTTTATTTTTAAGAGTAAACTTTTCTTTAGTTGAAACTTGACTGTTTGGTAATTGAACATGTGGCATTAAATCCTCGGATACAGTTTGATGTAGCATGTTATTTTGACTCTAGTTTTGTCCATAATAATTATGGTTGTAGTCAAGTGTGATCAGTTTTTCTAAGGGTCTACCCACACCGAGCCAAAGCGAAAGCGGTGTTCGCTAGTGCTTTCACTTGGTCTGAATACCATCGTAGAAATCCATATAGTCCATCCAAGCGAAATCACTTTAGCTTTTCTCCAATAGGTCCAGGAGCAATCAAATAAGTGACGTCGCTTTCGTTTTCGCTGATGTGGGTAGGCCTTGAGAAATTAATACGATGTGAAGGTCTATGTCTGAGGCTCCATACAGGAAAAGAATAAGGAATTATGCCACATTTGTTGTACTTTAAAGGGTGATGAGATATATTTCAGGCGTTGTCTTAATGAAATTTGTTTCCATGATTTTTACCAGGACAACAGCATATCATTTGATTGAGGAGAAAGAATTCGTGATGGAAACTGTTAAGCCGGATCTTCGTGTACTTTGAGATGCAATTTCACCATTTTCTGTTGCCGATAAGAAATCCGTTCATGAATTTTTACTATTACGGATGTATATTTTACTATTTGCTTGATGTGTTCTGGGAAGTAGAGGAGATAGTGAAGTGGGCAGTAAAACGTAGAGATAGCTGCTCTTCAGTTGAGCAGTCTGGAGAATCTCAATTCAATTGCCCTAGATCTACTAGTAACTCTTAACTATTCATCATTGCAGTCAAGTAATAATTGAACATTCTCGGAGAAGGATTAAGTAAATTCAAGCACTGGATTAGGTTAAAACACTACTAATGTATTTGGATATTTGTATTGATACAAAGATCTGTAAGTGGACAAAGAAAATAATTGGAACTACAATATGGCATGAGAGGTATTGTGATTTTCAGCCAGTGGCTTTCTTATTTATGGTGACAAAATAACTGGTTATTCTAATTGGAGCATCATTTTATTTTGTCACCACGTAAACTGTTGCATAGGATGGACTTGGGATTTAAATTTTAATACAGTTGTTGGCTTCATAGTTGTGATTTAACAGCAGGTTTTGGATGGAAATTGATAAGACCAACAATCGTGTTTTTCTTATTTTGGTTTTGAAATTAAGGTGAATTCATCTAATTATTTGAATTAGATAAGTGCTTCATGGATACTGGAATCTATTTTCTATGAATAGTAATTTGTCCACACATAATGTATTCAGCATGGATAGTGTAAATTCATTTTTCACTATCCATGGAGAGTGCTACATTATCCATGAATAGTGAACTGCTCAAGGATAATGGAAATGAAGAGTTCACCTATCCATGAATAGTCATTTCTAGTATCCATGTGCAATTAGATGAATTAGTCTAATTCATCCAATTCAGCAAAGATCCAAAACCAAAATAGGAAAACACGAATAATTTTTTACTGTGTATCGAGCTGTCGCCAAAAACTAAATAACTTCAGAAACACTGAGAAATAATAGGAAACACTTAAAATTTAGCTGTGCACCACAAACATGGGGATTCCCCTCCAAAATAAAGAGTGAAAAAGACCCAACGTCGAAAAAAAACAATTTTAGATCTTTCAGTAGATGAATTTCACCACTTCCTTTGTCCTTAGAAACACACTTATTGCAAATATGCTCTTACCTCCTACCCAGATTTGGACATCCCAGAAAAAAATTTAAAGGTTCAACATTAATTAAAGAGTGCACAGGATTACACTATGAATGTTCAAGAATTTAATAACACAAAATTGTTTAGAAATTTTGAACAAAAGGTGTTCGGAAAAGTAGACTTTGAAACTAAAAATGCTACAGCTTCTTGGACCCTAAGCAGGCTCCATGGTTCCTGATTTAGTCAATGTATCTGTAAACTAATTAAAATGATGTTGCATCCTTCTCTTGCACATGGCAATGCTGGCTTGTAATATAATGTCATGTCTAAAATGATTTCAAGTTCCCGCCAATGACTGTATTCTGTGTAAATAAATTCCCACCTTTGACTGTTCGCGAAATCTTCCCGCTCCCCCCATCTCAAACACTAAGCTGACTCTATCGAGCCAGCAAAAACAATTAATACCACTGATTTTCTTCCTTCAACAAAAGGAATATTGTATTTGCATACAGAAACATATTTTTTGTAATGTACCTACGAAATTTAAGTTGTGAAATGTACTGAAAAGGTACCAGGAAAAGTGGGAGAATGCAAATTTAAAATGATAAATTCAATAGCTTTAAGAGCCCTGAGTAGGGCTCTGAATGTTAGCCAAGTTTGCTCATTTTACTGTTGTGACTCCACTCCACTATTTAAGCAAAATTTTTGAATTTTTTTCTGGCCCCACTTGACCACACCCTGGGTCAGCTACAGCTGAGTAAGGTCTACATGAGATTAACGACTTAATAGGGAGAGTATGTGATTAATGAGATAATTTTTCAACATAATTAAATGCATAATTTGGAATAATAATAATTGCATATATTCAGCGTAACAGCATATTTATTGGTGAGACTCTTGTTATGTTACGTTATTCTGACAGCTGTTTACTGATGAGGAGGGAGAACTAGTTTAATAACAGTTAACAGTTGCAATTGGCAAGAACATTCCAGGACCAGAGAGTCAAAGTAGAACAATTAATTTTTTACCATGCTTACAAAGTAAGAATAAAAATGTACACATTCCACATGTTTCCTTTTTAAATTCATGTTTTATCTATGAGGTAGGATATGAAAGGTTGCTTTCACTTCGCCTTAGAACTACATTCAAAAGAACCATGGAGATTGCAGGAAGTTGTTTTTGAACATTTCATGTTTTATATTCCTGTTCTCGTTCAACAGATCGTGGCATGTAAAAATAAAGTTCTTCGGAATATGAATAGAAAAAACTGAAACCATGAGGTGGATAGTAATTGCGGTGCTTTCGTTTGGCTTGTCAGTGTACTTAATAATTGGTGGAGTGATATTCAACACCTTGGAGAGCCAAGAAGAGGTTAAAGTCAGGGGTCTTCTCTTGAATAAGACGATGGATTTCATAAGTAAGTATTAACTATTTGTACATTGTGACAATTATTTCAGTGTTTTCAGTATAAAACATTCCAAAGATTTTATGTTCTTTAGCAGGATATTTTATTAGACTGGGTTAGGCACAGGACTGGGTTGGGCACAGGAAACAATGTTGCAGATTACATTGCAATGTCTACATGAACGGAGAACATGTATCCGTGTACCAACTGTCGATTTGCTTTTGGGAATTAGATATTTCAACCTTAACTGCAGTCCTAAAACTTCAGCCCATCAATGACACTTGATACATAATATTTTATTTATTCACCAACAAAACTTATTTTTACACACAGATACTCATCCCTGTGTAAATAGCAAGGAAGTTTTGGATCTGATTCAGTCAGTGGTCACTGCTTACGACTCAGGAATCATTGGAGGTGAACTCAACGCTTCCACCGAGTCAACCAACTGGGACATCGCCAGTTCAATTTTCTTCGCTGGAACTGTCATCACAACGATAGGTATCAGAAATAAATATTCCATTGTAGTTACATGGTTGCTTGTTCATAGAAGTAAATGACAAGTGAGTTATTTATGGGACGCTTTTTCGAAGCAAATTATCAAAGAAAGGAATCGAAAAGACAGATTTGGTTGGGAATAAACTTTTCATAGAAAGGAATACATGTAAACAATTGTTTTGACACTAAAGTTCTTTGACACATTGGATCCAATAGCTTGCTTGTTCTGTGAAACTGGTTTCTCACACTCCTAATAAATTTGAAAATTACGCATGAAATACTGCACAGCGATCACATTGTGTGCTTTCTCGCTTGAGGACCACACAAGCGAGAAAGCACGCAAGGGATCCACCCTGGCTTTGAAACCATGGGGCATACGTCACCAGAAGTCCAAAAACAGGGGGTATCAGTGGCCCCACGGCAGGGGCTTGTGTCCCTCTAAAAATTTATAAAAAAAACAAAAAAAAACTGATGAGTCAACAAATTAGGCTTTAAACTTTATGTCTCAAATGGTTGGGAAGGCAGAACGGCCATAAATATTCAAATAAAATTCTGATGGTTGACCAGTCGACATAACAAAAATCCATTACTAAAACTAGATTTTGAGCAATGACTGGTCAAAGTATGAGCAAATGAAATTAAAAGAAATTCAACTTGGACTACATGGATTGTTAAGCTCCTGGTAGCTGTGGTTAACGACAGCCTAATTTAAAAACACTGATAATTTGAATGAAAGTGCTATCCAGGAAGCATTTTGAATAAATGATGGGTGACCTGAATTTCTATTTTATTTCTTATTGTTCATTAGTTGATTAATACTGGCGATTAGGCAGTAGTGGGGAGAGGAAAGTTTTCTGTCACTGAGGAGGCACTAAGGGCAATCAAAGTTGAAAGGGATAACAAATTACCACTCATTCATACAATAGATTAAAGGATTTTACACAAAAGAATCTTTTGTAACCAACAGACAGTCGGGGAACAATAGAAAGAATAAAAGATCACCCCCCTTAGTCCCCCACAGCTCAGTGGATCAAAACTCTCCTTTCCCCCACTACTCTAGTCGAGTTGGTAATCGTGCCTTCCGTACCAAATGGGTGTTCATAGCTAGTTCTCTGTCTGTGCAGGTTATGGGAATTTGGCGCCTTCCACACCGGGAGGAAGAACCTTCTGCATATTCTACGCCCTGTTCGGTATTCCACTCATGTTACTGCTGCTGGCCGGAATAGGAGAAAAACTTCACTCAGCTGCTTCTAAAATAGAAGACTTAAAAGTAAGATAATGTGGGTTAAACCCACTTGGTTAATTAGATTACTGGTCAAATAATTTACAAGTTCTTGGGTAAGGATAATGAATTCTATCTGAATGGCAAACGTCAGAACCATAAATTTTCTTGACATAACGCAAATACAATTTCATCCTGTGTGAGGCAATAACCACAATGGCTACTTACTTCCACCAATTTAATTTAATTTCGATTATTATCAAGTTTTACCGTAACACTATACACCATGTGACTATTGTGTGACTTTGATGAAAAATTTAAAAAGACGTTGCGTTGTTGACCCAATTGCTGGCACGTAAATGACGTCATGACAACATTCTGATGTAAACAAATTCCCACCAATGAATGCAGCTTAAAATATGCCTAATTATCATAAAATTGCCAAAGCAATTCCCAGAAAACTATGCGCCCCCCTTTGTAATCAATAAGCTGACTCTATTGAGCCAGCAAAAGTTGCCATGGCATTTTTTGGGTTTAGAATAAGTTTACTTTTTGTCATTGTCACCAATATTATTACTCTTTATTTCATCTTTATATCATACCACTTCTTTCAGATGTGCAAAGGTGCGCCAAGGAAGGGAAAATATGTGAAGATTTTTGTGATAGTGACGGGAGGCTATGTGATTTTCGTTCTTATTCCTTCGTTTGCATTCAGATCATTTGAAGACTGGACTGTTAGTGAATCTATATATTTTGCCATGATTACCTTAACGACAATAGGATTCGGAGACTATGTCGCAGGTAAGAACGGACCATTTGCTATTTTTTTTAGCACACTTTTTTGGGCATCTTCGTCTTCGGGGGAGGAACGAATTATGAGAAGTCAATTTCAATTTGTGAAAAGAAATCCGCGTCGAACCAGGTGATTTTCACTAGATCTACTCTGTACACGTACCATCCTGAATTAAGATTGTGCTGTGAACAGAAATTGCGTATTTCAAAGAGAAAATTTTCCTTACGAAGCTTGAGTTGTTGCAGGAGAGGGGAAATTGTTTGACAGGACGTGCCATTGTTACATGTATCTTACTCACATGTGTTTGGTATTTGTGTCTGAATAGTCTAAGATTGCTTCCTATTCCTATTTATTGTTATCCCAATTGTTGTATCCATTACCGGTAGAGCAAAGAGCAAAGAGTAACGGAAGTGAGACATGTAAGCCCCGTCAGTTCCGGAATATTCAAAGAGCTAACATATAGTGAGCAAGTGAATTGATTGTACAGAACACATAAAGGCTGAATGCATTAAATGTCTGTGGGCAGGACAATCTATGCCTAAACTTGAGGTTAACAGAAAATAGAAGTCTTTCCAAAACAATATAAAAACAGCCCATTACCATGTAATGGAGTTTTTCGTCCTCAACCTGATTCTGGCAGATCTACCAACTTTGTGTTAAATAATTAACAGAACTTTAATGCTTAGGTTCAGGTTGTTATTTTAAATTTAACTTTCAATAAATAGACTTAAGTCATTCAGTAGAAAATTGACATATTTTATAGAATAAGGAATACATTTTTGACTTGCAAATTTTTAACCTGAATTATCATCAAAAACAATAAAATTAAACTTTTAACACAAAAAACTCAAACGGGGTCTTGGTAGGGGCTTATTCTGGCAGAACTGGCAACTTTGTGTTAAATAATTAACAGAACTCAAAAGTTAAGGTTAAAATTGATATTTTAAATTCACTTTTGCTGATCAGATTTAAATAATTCTGTATGAAATTGGTATATCGTTACAGCGACAAAATTCATTCTTCAGATTTCATATTTTAAACCTGAATTTCTATTAAATAAACTAAACATGAACTGAAACATTTAACACCATGTTGGCAGAATAAGTTTTAGGACGAAAAACCCGATTCTCACAGGATGATAAGATACCGAGTAATGGCGCGTTCACACTGCATGGAACCGGGACCAGGACAGGGACAGGGAACGGGACTGGCACAATAGGAGACAATGAGTTTCATCCCATTCCAGGTCCTGGTGCAGCATGAACAGTTCTGTATAATATATACAAACCCATTTTTTCCGGTGCCTGTCTCGGTCCCGGTTCCGCACAGTGTGAACTCGCCATTAGATGTCGTCCAGCTGATCTCTGACACGTGAACATGTTTTATCCATTTCGTTTATCTGAGATAGAGATGAAAGCATTTATCTTGTTTCTAGGTACTTCCGGTCCGTATGAATACCGCCATGTCTATCGAATCTCGCTCGTCATTTGGACAGTTCTGGGGTTGTCCTGGTTGTCTCTAGTGATTGGTTCAATACAAGACTTTGCTCAATGCGTTGTCGACAAAACGGAAGCATTAGAGTTGAGAAACGGAGAGAAAGCTAAAGTAAGTGAAAATGTATTGGCCATCACTGTCCGCGGATTTTTTCTTTTTGAAAGCAAAAAGCAACAAAGGGGATTCTGGCTTTCCATGCTTCATGATTGTAAGTTACCTAACAAGATGAAAAAGTGGAGGCAACTAAGAGCTTCAAAAAACTGGTGGCTGTTTAACATTTTAGTTGGCTTCTTGCACTCTCGTAATACAGTTTTCACAAATAATAAATAATAAGACAATCTGAAGCAGAAAAGTTGAACTTTTGGAAAAGCATTGACATTTACAACTTCTATTCTTATGTTTTAGTCAAAACCCGAAGAAGATGAACATTGTATCGAAAATGAAGAAGTGACAAGCGAAAATCAAAACAATAAGGTTTTTGTGAAATCAAAATTAAACAAAACTGACTGTGATATAAAAGCCTGAGACACGAAGTGTCTGATGAAGCTGCTTGGAACAATACAATGACCTAGTCGGCGAAAGTACATCTCTGTGTGTATGAATTTAATGAAAAGAAGAAAGTCCTCCTGCGTGAATGCAAGAGGCACACATCTGTCCTGGTTCTGTATGAATTTAATGAAAACAAGGAAGTCCTCCAACGTGAATGCAAGAGGCACACATCTGTCCTGGTTCTGTGTGGCGTGTGTTTGGGCGGGGGAGGTTGGGGTGGTACCCCTATCCTGGCCAGGGGGAGTACCCCCTAGGTGCTCTCCAGGAGTACCACCCCAGAAAGGACCTGGGACCAGAGACTGGGGTACTTCCCCGTGAACTGACAAACAAACAAACTGGAAATATTACTTTCCCGTAACCTTCGGTTGCGGGCGGTAATAACAGGAACAATAAGTTGACCAGTCTGCTTTGCAAAACACAAACTGTTAACTTCGAAGGTGCTATTTTTACTTAAAACTAGAATATTCACGAATTTGTATTATTTTGTCTTAAAATAAATGCAAAAAATAGATTTTGCTATTTTTTTTGTTTTCCTGCACGTGGGTTACCGTGTTACATGTGGATTCATTCCTACCGTAAAACTGATTTTAACATTGAGCTTTAAGAGCGTGTATTGTGGGTGGTTATTCGAATTTTTCCTAATTGAATTCAATAGAATCTGTAGAATTAGTAGAATAATATTTGCAGTAATTTTCGGTTCCAAAATGTTTAAAATACGTGTAATATTCCACAGAATCTGAAGAATTTGTACAATACTATTTTAAGTAATTTTCTTTTTCAAATTACTAAAATTAATATTCTACAAGTTCAATAAATTCTGTAGAATTTGATTAGGAAAATCTCGATTATTAAGTTTTTATTATATTAAAGGGGAATTTTTCGCGGAGAAGTACACGTAGCACAGGTAATGACAATCGAGTTTTTTCAAAAGTCTTGTCTAATTAGATGAATTGGACAAAAAGAAATTTTACAAAAGTGGAGTTCGAGTCCAGGATCTCCTGTTTATATTCCAACTGCTTTAGCCATTACACCACAGAGTCAACTGTGCTTGTGGGGAACTTTAAAAAGCACCTATTTCATGCACCACTGCATCTGTCCAATTCGTCTAATTCATCCAATTAGATGAAAACCTCCCTATTTTGAAAAAACTAGATTAGCTGTGCAGAACCGACGGAGCCCTTTGTGATCTGGTTTTGGACAAAATGGGCCGAAGCCGGAAAATGTGCTTGTCAGCAATCGTTGCTATCTGACAATTCATATGCAACGGGTCCATCTAATTCAATTTGACATTTTTAGAAGTCAGCTTTTATTGATGTGTACCAATTCTAGCGAAGGTCACTCACCTGAAATAACCTTTACTTGTAGAATTTAAATGGTGATCATTCCTAAAAATTACATTACATTACGTATACGTATATTTTATAAGTATATTACGTATAATTAACTACAGCTGTTAAATGTGACAGATTTTCTTATCGTGAAATGTGGAATGTAGGAAGTTGAAAAGATCGCCAACTGCCGAAGCAAAGTATTTTGAGGGAATTTCCCCAGAATAAACATACAAAGCGTCACTTTTACCAAGAATTCGCTCCAACTTCACCGTTTTATCTTTAACAGAAAAAGAGGATTTTATAGGCAATAAATTTAAGACAAACAGATAATATTTACAAAAATAATTCTGGTATATATCTTTTAGAAGTTTGATAATTTGCAGACTTTATTTCACGATAGAAATCAAAGAATTTAGATAGTTCAGATTTGTCCATAGTCTTGAAATGCAATTGTGTCTATGATGAGGCGCTGTCAGCAGACAAGGAAACTATCTCACTTTACAAACAAGAACAGACCACAAGCAAATAATATTCGTGAGCCAGGTTCGAAATAAATCCAGCGAAAGAAGGAATTCGATGTATTTGCGGTTGATTATCCAATTTCCACTCCCGTTTTTTCCTATTTTGGTTTTGAAATTAGGTGAATTCACCTTATGAGTTGAATTAGACAAATACTTCATGGAAGGCGGAATCTTCTATCTGTGAAAAGTAATTTATTCACATAATCCTATATTCAACTATCCATAGATAGTGCAATTTCATTTTTCCTATCCATGTAGAGTGCTCATTCATTTTCCACTATCCATGGGTATTGCTACATTACATTTTAACTATCCATGAAAAGTAAACTGGTCCATGGACAGTGCAAATGAACATTTCATTTATCCATGAATACTCAATTCTACTGTGTGTATCTGTGTGTAATTAGATGAATTGGTCTAATTCATCTCATTCAGCAAGGCTCAAAACCAAAATAGGAAAATGACGTTGCGTCATTGACCCAATTGGTGGCACGTAAATGATGTCGTGACAACATTCTTGTGTAAACAAATTCTAACCAATGACTGAAGGTTAAAGTAGGCCTAATTTTCATAAAACTGCTAA
>JBCAUG010173472.1:0-19996 GCA_038406175.1 Haplosyllis leylae | reverse complement strand
TATGGGATGTTAAATATTATGGGATTGAGTACCCCCCCCCCCTGTTTAACAGACACACACCTGTGAAAACATAACCTTCCGTCGTACTACGTACGCGGGCGGTAATAAGCCGATGCCACTTTTTACTGAAAGATGCAATAGTACCACTAAATACGTCTTAATTGCTGGCTCGTTAGAGTCAACTTAGTGACTGAGATGGTGGGGCTGCAAGATTATGGACCAGGTTGGAGGGGAGAATTAGACACTTTTATGATAATAAACCCCGTTTTACTGTGGAGTGTTCAGTAGAAATGTAGCATTTGGAATGGGGTGATGTGTAGCCAACCAATCAGAGTGATACCTTGCTTTTCCTGGTTTTTTCAGGGTTTTGTGTGTGTTTTTGATGATTTTGTAGGGTTTTCTGAGGAATTTTATTTTTCAGGTTTTTTCTTGGGGATTTTGTTGGATTTTCTTGTTTTTTTGTGTATTTTTGTAGGTTTTCTCAGGTTTTTGTAGATTTCTTGGGTTTCATGAATTTTTTTAAGGTTTTGTGAGGATTTTGTTGGGTTTTCTCAGGAGTTTGTGGGGCTTTCTTGCAAAGATTTGTGGGGTTTTCTTGGGTTTTTGTGGGATGTTTTTGGGGTTTTTGTGAGTTTTCTTGGGTTTACAGGGTTTCTCAGATTTTTGTGGTATTTTTAATTTTGTGAGTTTTTCTCAGGGGTTTGTGGGCTTTTTTGGATTTTGCAGGATTTTCTCAGTTTTTTAAGGATTTTCTAAGGGATTTTGTGGGGTTTGCTTTGGTTTTTTTGTAGGATAAGCTCAGGAAACCTTGGAGTTTTTATGAGGTGCTGATTATTGAACTACCTCTGGTAGATCTACCTTAGACACAAAATTTTGGATTCTGAGACTTCCGCTGGACCAAATTTGACAATCTATACCTTGTTTGCAAGCTCTTGACCTGTAGATTTTAGAAGTTATATCACCTTTCCATTTCAGGTGTAAAATGAGAATTAAATACCAAGAAGATTCTCTGAGGATAGATCTAGACTATTCAAAATTGCATGTCATTCTACATTATGAGATCATCAGGCCGTGTGAAAAAATTATGATGTTATGTCATAACAACAGGCCAGCGCTATTGTGACTTTTAACAACCTTGTATATTTTTACTATTGACTCCCAACCGCACATACCTTCCACAGAAATGTAATGCTGCTGTGTTAATGATACTGACCACGAAATTTTGTACATATATTTTGACTATTGCAATGAAGCAAGTTGACTAATTATAAAATTAACATGGACTTTTAGTGGGCGGACTGTAGTTTCCTTGCTGTAGTTTCCTTGTTTCTACTGATAGAATACTTGAGATTTAACAAAAGGTCATTGTTTTCAAGGAGCAAGGGCCGTTCACCTTTTGAAATGAAAGGACATTCACATCAGCCTTGCATAAGAGTTCTCAAAGTACCAAAAGAAGTTTTATCATAACTCTTTGATCAATGCAAATTTCCCAATTTGATAGAAGTAGATTAAGTTCAATTTGATAACCTTGAGAGTATAAACGGTAAACTACATTTTGCTGGTGATGGTGTTCTGGTTTTCCCACTGAGGTGTTATCTAATTAGGGGATTTTGACAGTTTAAATTTGGTTTTTGGAAAGATGGAGAAATTGTTTCAAAGCCAGGGTGGATCCTTCGCCTGCATGCTTTATTGCCTGCATGCAATTGATTCCCCAGCTTCACCTCTGGTGTGACACCCGCTCACCTCTTTGTGGCTAGCATGGTAGCCAAACCTTTTTGATCCACGTACCTGCAGATAATTCCACAGACATCGGCAGGGCTTGAATCCGCGACCTAGCATGCAGTAGCATAGTGCTCTTAACCTTTCAAATATGTAAGCTATGCGTCAGGACATGCCAGTTATTTGGACGTCCTTCCTTCTTCACCCTGCATGAAGTTCAATGAATTCTGCCATTTGCGAGGAGATCTTTTAATTCTGCCCTGATATAAATCAATGAGAGGGCTGGTTTTCATGCTTATTATTCACAAATATCAATGTCTTCAGGAATTTATTTCTTACTTAGTCAGTGTAGCTTTGATGTCCAATTAGTTGGTTATAATTTCATAGACACATTGAAAGGTAATATTGACAATAATTGTATTTCAACATATGGAGAATTAATTAGTGATTGAACCTTGCTGATTCCTGCATAAAATTACATGCATTAGTGAGTAGATCTGAGCTACATGGCCATATTTCAAAATTCCAATTGATAAATGGTATAATTATCAAAGAAATACTCAGAGGATCAATAAATTCTGACTGCAAATTCTGCCTACCTAAGTTTTTCTCATTCAGCAGAATTTACTGATCAAGCTTACTTACCTAGTCAGAATGAGTCCCAATGGGAATTATAATGGTGTGGACAGTTAAGCAGAATTTATTGACAAACATAAACTGGCTGAAACTGGATTGAACTGGTTTGTCACCATTAGTCAAAATTTACTGATCTCGAAAAAACACATGGTTCTGGAAATTGAGAGATTTCTATGATTCTTGCCAATATTATCTTTCAATACCCATATATAATTGAAGGTAACTAATTGGACATCTGAGCTACATTGGCCAAATAAGGGATAAATTTTGATATTTGTGGATATTCCACCAAAAATGAGCATGAAAAACAGCCCTCCCATTGACTTACATGGGACAGAATTTACTGATATCCTCGCAAATGGTAGAATTCATTGAATTTCCTGCAGGGTGTTCTTAGGTTGTCTCGGGAAAGTTTTGTAACCAGTTTTTAAAATTTGAGAACAGTGTGTAATATGATGTTCGCATCATTTCAAACCAGTACGTAATTGATTTTAATATGATATTTCATGCTGTTTTTCTGATGTTTATGAACTTAAAAAAACAGCCTAGGAAGGAAGTAAGCTGCAAAACATTCTAACACTTAAAATACAGTTTTCATCTTGAAGTCAGATTGGTAATGAAAAATACATTCACATCTTGATATGATTATGCTAATTACAGTGAACCCGTTTTACATTTTCCAAAATGTTCATAACATGAAGTAATGACACTTCCCAAGAGATAAAGTCACTAAAAACAAATAGGATTGATTCATGTGGTTATTGTCAAAGACTCTAGGCAGTAGCGGATCCAGGAATTGATCAAGGGGGGGCCCAAGAATTTTTTCCGAGATTTTGCGGATGTAGTGCAGCGAAGTCGGAAGCTCTTGCATTTTTAACTGTCAAATATGCATTCTCCCACTTTTCCTGGTACTTTTTCTTCAAATATTTTGATATACATTTGTGTGAGTACATTACAAAATATCTGTTTCAATATGAAAGATTCTGGCCATTTTGACAAATGCAGTATTCCTTTTCCTAATATGAGAACATGAAGGGCCTTATTTTGTTCTTTTGGTTTAGACTGCAGACACATTAGTTGGTAAGCTGGGGGTCAGGGGCCCACTTAGGGCCCCAGAAGCTGTTGCATTATTAACTGTCAAATAAGTATTCTCCCACTTTTCCTTGTACCTTTTCTTCAAAAATTGTAACTTGCATTTATGTAGGAAGATTACACAAAATATAAAAGATTCTGGCTATTTTGACAAGTTCGTACTTTTTATGTTTGCAGATACATTAGTTTGTAAACTAGGGATTTGGGTCCACTTGGGCCCAAGAAACTGTTGTATTTTTAACTTAAAAAATGTATCTTCCTACTATGCTGGGAAACAACAATTTTACATACAAGTATTTATTAATTCTCAGACATTATTGTGTAATAATGTATGAAAAATACCTTACTTCAATCTTTAAAGATAAGATAAGTTATGGCATGAGTTAATATAATGTAGAGGTTAGCACATAAGCAGATGGAATGATGAGTTGTGAGTCGAAGAGAATGTGAAAGCAATATTCATGCCAAGCGAAGAAAGGCTGGAATTTTTTTTGAAAAAATATAAATCTAGCGCCCTAAAATTCATAGTTTAGCCCTTAAACTGTATACTTGGGCCTCCAAATCTGGAATTTGGGGGGCCTGGGCCCCTGGACCCCCCCGGATCCGCTAGTGCTATCTGCTGCTGGAGAATAAAATTTAATGTTTGAGTTAGCCACAGCCATTCTATCTGGTGCTGGAGAGTAGAATTGAATGTTTGAGTTAGCCACAGTCATTCTATCTGGTGCTGGAGAGTAGAATTGAATGTTTGAGTTAGCCACAGCCATTCTATCTGGTGCTGGAGAGTAGATTTGAATGTTTGAGTTAGCCACAGCAATTCTGTCTGGTGCTGGAGAGTAGAATTGAATGCTTAAGTTAGCCACAGCCATTCTATCTAGTGCTGGAGAGTAGAATTGAATGTTCGAGTCAGCCAAAGAGTGAAAGGCCAACACTAAAATTTTTCCATAAAACCCAGTGTGAAATCAGTAAGGATACACGTCATTGACACATTTTGGTGGGCAACAACCAAGGAATTACGTCCCATAACTTGAATCGGGATTGTTGTGGCATTTGTGAATAGACCTTAACTCTTGACTGGTCTGCGGAATTGACAGAAAAAGCTTGTGATGGAATCAGCCGCAGACTCACAAGGGTGACAAATCTGGCAATTATTTCTTTTCCATTTTTTCCTGTTAAATTTTTTTACAGCCAGTGATAAATTTGGTGGGATATGCTGCTCAAACCTCAAATTAATAATACACTATTAAAAGAACTAACATGTAGCAGAAAATGATGCTTAAACTGAAACACAAAAATGTCAGATCTGTCAGACCTGGCAGATCTGAAAATTACGGAAAAACACGACAGTATGGCCTATTTTCAACACTAACATCACTACTAATTACTGTTTGATGTCATTTTAAAACAGAAATTGTTTCTAAAAATATTGTCATGGTACGGATTTTAGTAATATTTGGTAAGTTTGATCGACAAAAATATTAGGTTTAATTTTTTTTTGGGTGGGGGTATTAAAATTGAATGAACAAAATGTAAATGTAATTGCTCAGAAGAGTTCTCAGTGGGCAAAGTTAACTTGAAGTGAATAATTTTGAAACTTTAACTAGTAATTAGCCTTCAAAATGTAAGTGTATAGTTTATTTTCAATAGTTCATAAACAAACACCATTGTAGTGTGCATTTCCTGATACATTATGACATCACAGATCTTTTTACCGCCCGAACCCGAAGGATGGGGAAGGGAATGTTTTCAGTCTGTTCACACTGGGGGCAGGGATTACCCTGGAATAGGGTACCCCCCCCCCCCCCGGATAGGACATTATAGCAGCACTTGCTACGCGGCGGGCGACATGCCTCTTGCGTTCGCGCAGGAGGACTTTCTTGTACTGTTTGTTGCGCACGCTGTGGGAACCAGCGGTGATTGGCGGATAGACCTTCTTCTTTCTTTTCTTTGTAAGAATATTTTACAGTTTACGTTAAATATTAGCAATAATGTAGCTAATTAGTACCAGAATTCAAAACTGAAACGGCTTATCTCTTTCATTAGGTTTGACTGTTGGATATTTTAGCTAGGAGATAAAATATAAGGGCAAGATTTCAAGAGCAACTAATGCAGGTTTGGAAGGAAATGGTTCCGTTTTTATGCCTCCTTTATCCAAACGATCCAGAATCCAACCTTTCCGTCTTCAAACATTTAGAAGACGTCAATGTCATTACCATAGTACACTATCCTATTTCTGTAGACACTTTTTACACCAGAATAAAGACGAATGATACTTTATATTTGTCTTCAAGCAATATGTTTGCCGCTTGTCCATTTGTGTGGCCTTTGCAAGTTTTTACTCTGCTTTCTTATGACTCGTGTATTCTTTACCAATTAGTTCTAATGTTGAGTTCCATCCCGCACTAGTATAAAAAGACCTCGAGAGACCAATGCTGATGTAGCTTGAATTCATCGGCGCAGAAACGGAGACAAGTGGAAAGAACTGACTCGGAAATTATGAGAAATGTTAGCAAACAATAGGAACATTCGAATCACCTCTTGTTCGTTTTCAGCTCCACTTTACACAGTTTAGTTCAATAGCTGCTGTTTTTGCAAGACGAGAAAATTGTTCGTCGTTGGCACAATCTCAGGATATAACTGGGTGAAGATCTTATTTTCCATTTAACTAATTGTTGGTAAGTTGTTTTTGTTACTTTATTCCTTGCGGACAAAAAGAGCTTTTATTCAAATGATTACTAAATATAAGTGCGAAGGAACTCGTTTGGATCACAAATTAAATTATCCAGACAAACATCAATATTCTTCAATCGATTATCTTTCGTATTTAGCTCAATAATGTAATTTTTATGGTAATCTCTGTGTTGACACTAATCATTTTCACTTATAAATAGTTTTGGTACTTTCAAGAAGAAGTGTTAAAAGACAAGTCGCAATGGTTGGATTTTACTTAAGGCGAACTTTTAATTTGGAAACATTGATATTGAAAGGAAATTAATAAGGGACCACACCTGCTAACGGTTTATTAAAACTTGCTAAACTTTCCTTTTAGGCTGAAAATTATAATGGACATGAGTATTTATGTTGCGATCCTCGTTTTGATTACCGTTGGTTCATACGAAGGATCGCCCGTCGGAAAAAGACTTGGAAAACGGTCACTGACCAGTGGCAGTGGAGAAGTAAATGAGGCCATGGTGGAATCTTTTGGGGAAAATCCTTTCAGTGATGCGAGAGTAATGGAACCTCAATTCCGTTTAGTTGAAACTGATGACAAAGGTATCAAACTCGGAAAGGGAACAGCAAACAAAGCCATAACGCAGAGACAATTGTTTCTACTCAAGGAATTGTTGGCTTCGTTTTCAAATGGAAAAAGGTCCTGGCAGAAGAACAACGCCTTGAACAACAGCATCAAAGGACCGCAGACGGACAACAGAAATTTCTTGGGCAAACTAAATTACAGATACAAGAAAAGAGGTAGACAAAACGTTATGGCCATTCCTGACTCCAAAACATCAGCAAGAGCTGCCTTTATGCAGGCCAGACGAAGAATGGGACCTGAATTCAATCCTACCGGATGGTAGTGCGAAAGCTTGGGGATAAAATGAATGATGAACATTGAACGTATGTATGCAGATGAAATTTGTCAATATTTATTTGCAGAAAAGAAAATAATTGTTTACAGGAGGGTTGATAATATTTATAATTGAAACATATATATAGTTGCATGGAATGTTTGAAAGTTTACATGTCACACTGAAATAAGGTTTGAGCTGTGTAACCGGTTATGATGACCTAAGATTATTCGTTTAACCTAATTTCTGTTATTTATATTTACTGATAGCGTGTAAAGTACACCAGAGATTGTTAAATCCGCATCGGTCATCATAACTCCAGTTATACTACAAAACGAACTTGAAATGTTGATGACTAATCCATGTCCAGAAATGCACAGTTTGTCGACGTTAAGAAGAGAACAGAAGGCTCTCCCCTTCTTGAGACTAATTACCGTTTAAATCTTTAAGTTCCTATTTCTGGATTTATAAGTTCTCACTATGGCCCAGGTTTGACATCACAAATTATAGTACAACTGTAGTGTTTATATTTTCGAGCTAACTAAATCTGAATGCGGAAAAACAATGAGGTTACTGTACAATAAATGTGAAATTCAAGTAAATCTTTTGTACTTATTGTCCAATATACATACGTTGAAATAAGAAATCAGATTGAGGGGAAGGAAACATTTACTGATGTATTTAACATTCATTTAATACGATTAGATTTTCGTATTATTATAAAATAGATCTAGTAAAGCCAATGGGGTCATGTCCCTCCCCTATAAGATGTGATAAAAAGGGAACCCGAAATCCGCTTTATTATATTTCTGGATCCGCTACAGACTGCGGAAATATAATTTAAATTTTGCTGAACTAGACATCACAGTTAATTCATATTTTCTTAATTTATTCATTTGACAATACTTCAAAAATTATAAAACAATCTTTTTTCAAAATTTTACAATTGTTCTGCTTGTTTCAGTTCTTCGATTCGTTTGGGTGTTGCTATTTTTGGAGTTCCATATCTTACCGGTGTGTCTCCGTATCTCATTGGTACGTAGTCGTATTCCGGAGTACCTGCAAAGTTTGATGAAAGTTAATAAAAAAACTAATGACGAATATTCTCAGAATATATCAATAAACTGTGTACAATTCCAAAAAGCATTGAGGTCTATGAGGAGTCTGGCACCTCGGATAAGCAAAGTTTGTTAATTGCAGTCAAATTCAAGGCCATATCGCAGATCAGAATTTTAAAGCATTTATTGATTGGCGATTGAAAAACAAGATTGAGACATGTCTTTGGAACATGAATGAACGCCAGCATAGTGTTAGTTTTACTTCTAAGTTTAGTTAACCAAATGGGATAAACATGTCATTTATATAAATTTGGATTTTCAGCAGATAAAGTAAACAAATTATTTTCTTCACGCAAGTTGCTTTGAATTAATTAGCTTACTAGAATTGCTTCCGTTAGTTGGCCCGACTTTGTTTCTGCTCAGCATGGGTGATCTGGACCCTCGGGATGTACCGGATCCCGACGTTGTCGGTGGATGTTTCTCTTGACCTTCGTCAATGAATGTGACCTCAACACCCTCAGATTTACGGACCCGAGGAACTTGTCCCAGAATGTCCTCTTCGGTAGCGTGTTCATTTCCTTCAACGAAATAAGTAATCATCTTTCCTAGGCCTCGGATGTTCACTTTTCCTCGTTTCTCTATTCTAAATCCCTTGTCATCAAGCAGCCTGTAAAATACAGGGAAAATTAAACAGAATGTGGTAAACTACCTCAATCGTTAAGTGCGACCACAAAATTTATGACTCCAAAGTTCGAAGATGGTGCTTTTTGTCTTTACTTCGAAGGAAAGCTTGCGCACCTTTGGATTCCGATAATTTGAATAGTTTAATGATAATAATGCTCGGTTAACCCCATGAAGAACTATTCTATACCTGGCAACATCGGGACTGACGTGCACTCGTCCAGGGACTCCGTGACTTTCCATTCGGCTGGCAACCTGCACCGTCTCTCCCATCACGGTGTAGCGAGGCAACTTATCTCCAATCACACCCGCCACCACTGGACCCGAGTGAATTCCAATTCTTATCTGGAAGGGTATGAAATTTTAATGAACTACATTTTCTTCTTTGTTGCATTCCCTCTCATGGGAAGTGATTTTTTTGATAAACGTAACGATTTAAAGTAACGTAACACGTACTGAGTAATAACAGAAGTAAGCTCACGTTTTCCATGTACAAACCAAGAGTAAAATAAATTATTATTACATTAGGAGCTTTCTTGTGCAGTCGGACACCGAATACAGACCAATTAAATCCCCTGTTTCACACCTTTGCATAATTTAGACCAATAGTGATTGGATTGCAGCACGGCAGGCCACTGATTGGTGGCCAATGCACAATTTTCTCCTATTATTATTAAAACTAAGTAAGCTTCTTCAACACACACATCATTTTAATGAAACTGCCCTTTTGAAGGATATATCTACCTTGACAGACGTGGATTTGTCCCCATAATCGTACGGAGACATTACTTGTCTGGAAACAATGTTCATTCCCAACGCGGTGTTGGCGATTCTTTCAGCGTGGCTGGCAATTGGTTCCGGTGCCCCAGACACAACCATGTAAGCGTCTCCTATAAGTTCCACCTGTGAAATTTTTATAAATGTTCTAATTCTAATTAAATGTTTGTAGTTTTTATTTCGTTAAATGCAAGAATTATACAGAAATGTTATGCTCAAAATCTACAAGAATTAGTTAATCAACTTTTCGTCATTGCGCATTTATCAGAAGGTTTGCCATTGCAGAGTTTGTCAGGTGGGAGGCAAATTAAGACAATTTGCTGTCTTGATAATTTTATCTGTCCATACTGAAGACAGCCAAACATAAAGACATACTCTGAACGTGTAGTGCACTCCACATATTTTGTTAAACTTGGTGTGAAGTTGCGTCAGCAAGTTGACCACGTCGTTGGCTTTACATCTCGCGACGATACTCGAGAAGGCCACAACATCACAGAACAGCACCGACACCGGATCCAATTTTGCTTCAATTACAAGAGAGCGCATTTGAATTTGCAATAACAGCTTGCTTTTAGATCTTTGGCAAAAATCACAGATTTCTGCTTTTTGTTGAGGAAATCACATCCAGGCATTTGGTTTCCAACGACCTACCTGCCTCGGGAGCCGGTTGCCCGGAAGCAATAGTTTGGGCAGTGGGAGAAGGTAGCCAGGCGTAGTACAGCCACCTATTCCTGTGTCGCTCTTCCTCCAGCGCAGCTCTAGCGGCAGCCAACTGTCGTCTCAATCCTTCGATTTCGTCGGCGTCTTCGTTGTATTGTTCTACACTCGCTGCAGGATTGGCCAGCATCATACCCACAGAGCCACCGATGGGTGTCACAGCCCTGCCACCAGTTCTCCTTCCTCCTATCTTGCGATGCCTGCAACACCAAACCCAAACATATGTATCATAGCTCCAGTATTACCCATTGGTGCTTTTTATGGGTAGCTACACATATTGAAGTGAGTCCAATTAACTGATTTTTTACTTTAAACTCAATTCATCAAAGCCACAACAATCCATTAGCCCATTTGCTAATGATGAAAGAGACAACTTACAAATGCTAGTAATTTATTAAAGGTTTACTTAGTAGAAACCGGGAGTGTACCTGGCCATAAGTTCCATCCAGAGAAGATCTCTGGTGACGTCATGAATGGGTATGTCAGCAAGATGCATCTTTCTGTCCTCTAGATCTTTCAGAGATCTCACAAAGGGTGAGCAAAGGTAAATCACCATATCTCTGTCTTCTAAATAATACATTTGACCTGGAAATTTAAGAAATCAAATTGAAAATAAAATCATTCCACAATATTCTTTTGTTCACAGAGAATTCAAAGCAATGAACATTAGGGTAGCGTTTTGGTAGTGACCATTAAATTATTAGCTTTTGTAGTAATTGCGAATAGCATCCATCATTTCACGGATTGTTGCGGGACTGATCAGTTAACTGGCCTCGCATCAGTAGGCGCAACTACCCACAGGAGCTAGCAATGAACAATGAGTTCATGGTACCTCGGAATACGATCATCGGTTTCTTTCCCCAAGTGTTGACCATTTTGGCAGCTTTGGTGCGGACAACGAAAGGAGTGTTGATGAATTTCTTCACGTTTTCATAAGTGAATTCAACCGAGTGAGGATGAAGCAAGTCAAAGAAGACATTCAATTTGGCGATCTGGCTTCTGATTGTTGGCATAGTTTGTTGAATCTGCATTAAATTGGTGCGGTTTTTATACAATTGAAATGGCTTCAATGCTAAACAAACTTTGGATAATGAACAAAATATGTGTATATTCCTACCTTTATGCCGGAGTGTATTATATTCATAGTGTTGTTGAAGAGAATGTGGTATGGGAAAGCATTACAGAAGGTCTTGGAATTCACTGACAAGTTGATGGGATATTGTGGAGTGAATCCACCGTACAGGACACTGAGTTTTGCCAAGGACTTCCACTTTGCTTTGACAGCTTTGGCTCTGTTGAGAGGAAGAGCTGCTTCTCCCTGTGTTCTTTTGATTTCGTCAAGTCTCTCTATGACTCTTTCAATGTCCTGCGACGAAGAAAACATTGGAACATTGGTCCAAATAAGCCGGCGTGAAATCAATAAATTTAACATTGTCTGAAAGTCCACTAGATTCAAATCTGCTCATTGATAATTATATTCAGGTAAAATTGTTATTGATAACGACTGTTGAAAACAAGTCGCTACCCTGTAAAGGTCGTGAAAAATAAGGCTGTCGAAGTCGTCTAAGATTTCATGTGTCTTGGCCTTCTATACCGGTTTTCTGGACATGCTTGAAAGGAATAGATCTATTATGAAGGAATGAATGTAGTCTTTGGCAATTACTAAACAAAGACATATCCTTTTATACTGGTAGTCTGCTCACCGTCTTAACAATTTGCCCTTCAGCTTGTCTCTTGGTCTGAGCTACAAACGTTGGCGGTGGCATGGAGTTCTTCTTTTCAGCACCCCCGACCGTCACACTGAAAACAACATGCTCTCGTTTCCCCATTTCAGAATCTTTGACATCAATTACTTCCTTGGAGAGCATGTTAACTTGGAGCTCCGTTTTGAAATAAGTTTTTGCGCATGCTTTGAGAATTCCTGAAAACAGAACTTACCGGTATTTTATTTCTGTAGGAAATTTGTAAGGATGGGGATTGGACTGGATATGCATTTCACATATTGCCAATTTTCAAACTAACTTATTTCACTGACAATTATAACTTGTTTTGTTAAATTTTCTTTTTCAAAATAAAAGGTTGGATAGAGTTTACGGAATTACACATACCAATGATCAGAGGATAAAGTTCCATCTTAAAAGAGTAGTAGTGTAGTGTCATACTCTTTGCCTCTGATCCAGCATCACATCTAAGATAATTAAGTAGTTGTGTTAAATAGGCAAATTAGTTAATTATTATGTGACATAGCTCGAATGGAATTAGACCTACACTTTTCAATTCCCTTACCTAAAGGACGGCATGTTAATATCCGGAAATTCAGTCATCATGTACGTGTGGATGTAATCCAAATTTTCAATAAATGCCAACATGTTGTCACCAAGATTTCGTAGCAATTCATCGTGACCCATCTTGTTCCGGACATAATCCAAGTAGTACTCTCCCATCATGTTGAGAAGAGCGTCCCTTTGGAATCCTGTTAATTACCATTGAACATCTTTCAATGAAACGTAACAAAACACAAAAGGGAACTGCCAAGATGTCAGCAGGTGTTGCACCAGAGATGAATCTGAGGAATCCATTGCATGCAGCTAACAAAGAATGCAGGTAAGGGATTCACCCGGGCTTTGAAATTCAGGGTAGATGTCACCCAAAGTCCAAAACAAAGGTTTCAGTGGCCCTACAAAAAGGACCTCGCATGTCCCCCAATTGTTTTAAAAATCATTTCTTTCCAAAACAGAAACGGGAGAACAAACATTAAAACTTCTGTTTCTGAAATGATGATGGTAGAATTGAGTACTTTTTCGGGTGGACTTCATTGATATTTGGCAAAATATGATTGATCAAAAGAGTAATTTCTTAACTCAGCGGACAGGGCTAGCCTGAAGTTTGCAATAATCAAGCTTCAAATCATTCGTTACCTTCAGAATGCATTACTAGCTTTTTTGGGATGCGCGGTAATGGTCCATTCACATCGGCTTTTTTCTCAACTATTTTCTCAAATTTTTTCTCAACTATTGCGATTGCGATTCCTTTTGCGATTTATCCATATATGTGTTTGTACTAAAATGAAAAAAAATGGGTACACAACCCATTCTTGAACCCAAATAGTTAAGAAAAAGGTTGAGAAATTAGTTGAGAAAAAAGCTGATGTGAATGGACCATAATAGGGGTAAGTCAGGAAGATGAGCATCCCCTTATGTGAAATTAAGCTATTGTGGCCACATGAGGTCATGTAAACAAAGGTGTGTCCAGAATAAAGCATTTCTATTTGGTTCAATCTATTTGTTTACCCTGCATAGGTGCTATCTAGGAAAGCAGGCAATTAATAGGAAAAGCCAGGAATGCAAGTACAAGTTTGGTTTCCTTTCAACATTTTTGGCTGTGAATTTATGGATACGTACCAATTGTAATGGAAGCAGTATCCAGTAGTCTCTGGATGATATCATCGCTGTACTTTGCGGTTGGTTCATAGTGATTCACACAACCTGATCGCTCTCTAACATAAAGAAACAGTGGATGAGGTTGATTTGTACCGTATCAATTATTCTTTGTTTTCACATCACAAACTTTTTTTTCATTGATGTACTCTCACAAGCTCAACGAGGCCGTAACTTACCGGTGTGCAGCGTAGTCTCCGCAATAGGTTACTGGGTGAGGGGTCTAACTTTTGTTCGCAAGTTCAAAACTGGCAAAATCTGATAGTCCCATTCCGTGGAAGGGGGGGGGAGGGTGTGTGGGAGTGAGGTGAGTTGGTCGTGGTGTTGTTGTCTGAGATATCTTTGTCCTTTCGACAGTTATACTGGTGCGAATCACAGATAGTTCCCTTGCGGAGACTAATCAAGTTAAATATATCTTATCATACATCTACTATTTATCAAAACAATACGCACACTATTTGATTCCATTTCTCTTCCGAATACCGCTCGCAGATAAATCCTCTCAGAATACTATTTAAATGACCATACTGAAAAATCAAAGATCTTTGTTACATATCTAAACGTCATTCAGACACATTACATAGATTCTTGGAGAAAAATAAACTTACCATGATGTCTATTTGAAATTAAAGTCCAAAATATGATTCATGAATTTTCTGTAATTATTTTTAAGAAAATTGTTCGTAAATTCCTTTTTTCTTCAAAATGCACCGAAACCACTTAAAAACCACTCCGAAATATCTAGCTCATTTTTCCTTATGAACTGTTTAGATTTGTTATGGATATACATCGGACCTGTGACACAAAAGTTACAAAGATTTGGCATTTGATCTATTCGTCCTTTATGTGTGATTTAAAGCTAACGGTCAACCATTAGGCTCTTGACTTTTCTTTCAAAAGCAAATGTCAAGCCGAAATGTTTACCTTGAGGAGAAAGGAATAGAATAAATTATAGGGTTAAACGAGCACATCAAATGTATCGATTTGACGCACACTTTGTTAGTAAGGCAAAAATATTACCAAAAACACAAACATGAGGTCTACAAGTTGTTTACTTCAAACGACTATTTAATTGCAGTGGATATTATTGGTTCGTGTGAAAAGTCCTGTGCATTTCAAGAAAGGTGGCGTATTTGATGATCTCCGTAAGGTAATATTATGACAGAGACGAGACATAATATGCGTCACATTGTTTCCAAGAATAAAGTTAAATATAAAGTTCCAAAATGTGATTCTGTCCCAAAAAATATGACACAAGCATTATACCCTGCATTATAACAACACATAAATTTGTAATCAAATGTTTCCAGTATCATCACACACTCTCAGATAGTTTCTGGTCCTAAATCACAGGTTGATACTACATGACTACAAACGGACAGACTTTTGTAGTTGTATGTTTTCCCGCATCCATGTATTCACTGTTTACCATTTCCAGGGGCATTTCTCACTACTGGTGTAACCATTCTTGCTTGCTCATTCATTGAAATCAGAAAACTTACTCCTTAGTCTTTAGTTACGTTACACTTACAGAGAAGGGTGCACAAAGCACCCCACTCTATTCACTACACTGCAATTTTATTTTGGTCTTCGGTTTTGTTTGCAACAACAAGCAGAATGAAAGATCAGCAAAAGAAATTATCTCCAACAATCGAGTTTTTCCTAAATAACACAAATCTGGCATTTCTGGCATTTTTGTACATAACCGACAAAAGGGCTTCAGAGTTTCAGTGCAAAACAAAGTTGCCTCCAGTGGGAATCGAACTCACAGACCACCCATCACTGGATTAGAATTCTAATGTCTTATCCACTCAGCCAATCTGTCATTCCTTGCCAGTCGTAGATTTTCAGACACTTTTAAAGTCATGCTCTATTGAATCTAGAAATTATCCAAGTCCAAAAAGTGAAGTGGAGCATGAAACAGAGTTCAGTTTAAGGATCTTCTATTCAACACATGTCTGGGTAGCAGAGTGGAATAGGCATGCATCTGTCTTCAAAACCATAGATGGCTGGTATTGTGAGTTCGATTCCCACTGGAGGCAACTTTATTTTTTGCTGATTTTGAAACCCCTTGATGTCAATTTTGTACAAAAATGCCAGAAATGTCAGATTTGTATTATTTAGGAAAAACTTGTATTCACAGATCTATAGTAAATTT
The DNA here is from genome assembly GCA_038406175.1 of Haplosyllis leylae. Lineage (NCBI taxonomy): Eukaryota > Metazoa > Annelida > Polychaeta > Phyllodocida > Syllidae > Haplosyllis > Haplosyllis leylae. The sequence continues at coordinate 4,155 of JBCAUG010173472.1, read as the reverse complement.
TACATAAATGGAAAGTTTGTAGGTTATTTGTAATGACATAGGTTTTTGAATGGAGCAGATGTATCCCAACATATGTGCTATTTTGCACAAAAAGAAAACCTTCTATCATTTTTCACAGTGTCCTACAGTGGATGTAAATCACTGTCAGTGTGAAGTTAATTGTTCTGAAGGTGCATTCTTTACCAGAATATTCACTCTCAGCATGACTCCATTCAATTGCTATTAGTACAAACAACAAAGACAGACATTTAAGTAACAATTGATGTATTTCCAAGAACATGAAGCATGTGGTGTGCCACCATAACTATAATCATGATAACAAAGATAAACATGAAAAAATTTGTACAATTATGTATCTCTTGCATCTCTTTTAGTAACACTGGCAACATGTCTGAAATTTCTTTCTTTTGCTTTAAATTTGATTTTTGTATCACATTATTGCTTCTGACCTGTGACCAGTTTGCTCCTTTATAAGCTACAGATCCATACCTTTTTGAAAGAGGCATGTACATGTTGATTTCCAAGTAGACTACTATCATTACAAAAGTAATCTTTAATACCACTAGGCTCTATCATAGATTTGATATATATGTGTTTCTGCTTACAGGCCTGTTGGTGTACCAATATGCAGATCCAGGTTGCCAACTGAGGTCTGTTTGAACCTAAAAGTTTGGCCAAGGAAAGCTTCCCTAACACCTCAGAAATTTCTCAGTATTTTCTAAAGAATTTAGCAATAAATTGTAGGTGGTGACCAAAAAGTATACAACAGACAAGGATATATTTTACCACAATCAGAAATGCCACCTCACCTTATCTTAGACTGAAACTCTAGATAGTCTGGATAAGGTCTAAGATCATGTTGTTCCTTCATGCCAGACAAACCAAATGTGACATCAATTAAAAAATAGTTGGCACAACTTATCTGGAGAGTCTTTACCAAGTATCCCATTCTGCCATAATGTTTGCTTGTGCTCTTCAAGAATGAGTTAGATGCCTTAAGCTGTTCTTTTCTTCATCATATTATCCAATGGATTTTGAATTTCATGAAATGCACCTGACATAAATCCATGTTCACCCACCTGATACATTGATAATCCCTGTAGTAAGTCATACAGTGAACCAGAAGGGTACTGATCTACATTTTCCTTCCTAATTTTTACAATTAAATCCCATTTGTCAAACTCCAGTATCATGGTAGCCACCTCATGAATCAGTTGAATTAGTCTATTATTTCTTGTCCAGTTTGTAGTGTAGCAAGCACTAAATATTTGAGCTTTGAAGTTGTGCCATTGCTCATATGCACTGATAACCTATTTCATCTTTGACTTTGAGGCATGTTGGATGCTCCAAAATAGCAATAAAATTGATTTTTCACAGCAGTCTGAACAGTGTGACCAATCACCAAGAATGAACATGAAGATCCCACCAATTTTTTCTAACAAATGAACATAATACATTTAAAACATACTCACCTCGTCTTGCTCAGCTCAATCATCTCTGTTTCTGATTGTGCAAGGGTTAATTTTGAGTTTTCCAGGCTTATTGATGACAATTTTATAATGATATCCATTGTGTGCAGTTATTGCCTTGAAAACTAATGTTGGTTTTGCAGTTGCCACTTTTGATACTTTTTCTGCTGAAATGGCACTTTCTACCAACTCACTGTTACTAATGTCAGATACCTCAAGTCCATAGCTTCTTTTTCTTTTTCTGCTCTGCAAGCCATCCTCTTGTGTTTCATGAAAGGTGTTAAATAATGAAAATAAAAGTTTAGGAAAACATCTTTACAGTTTTACTTCCATTATAGCTTCATTCTGAAGTAATGCTTAGAATCACTCAGCCAATTAGAGAGCTCCATTTGGGTCAGCCAACAATAACAAGTAATCAAAGAAGAAGGCACCTGATTTGGAATCCCAATTTTTCAATACTTTACACAAATTTAAGGCACTTAAACTCAGCAGAAAAACATGAAATTTACACCAATCTCCTTCTCAGAAGATGATATTGATGATGTCATGGTGTTTAAAACATATCTAGAACTTTCTATTTTTACTTAAAGTTGGAACCAATTCTCCATATGCCAGCTAACAGATATTGTCATCAAAATTTGAAATCTGAGAAATATTTTCACTCAAAACTTTTGCTCCTTCAAGAAGCAACTTAGAATTTGTCTCTTGATCAAGAGGCTCATCATCAGAACTTATTGTCTCATTGTAAACTTCATGACTTTCCTGCATGAGACTAGCAAACTTCATGACTTTTGTGCATGAGACCAGCAAGGGAAAAGTCATAATCATACCAAGAAGCTATGACCACCAACAACACAAAGGAATACATCTGATTCCTTCAAAATATTCTGAAGAAATGATAAAACCATGCCAAATACACAGTAATCAAGGTACTTGAGTAATTTCATACAATTTTTTGTTGCACAACTCAATAACAGTGAGAGTATTTATTGTTGCACAACTCAATAACATGGGAGCACTTTCTAAGTGGTTGGTCTTGACTCCATTGTTGTCAGGTGGTGCTGAATGTAATCATACATTACAACACTACCTCACAACGATGGAGTTGAGACCAACCACTCACAAAATATTATTATTCATTGTAAATTTCTTTATTGCTATTTACTGGACGTGATTTAAAAAAATAATCCTCTCAGTAATTATTTTTATGAGAATTCTCCAATCGCTATCCATGAAACATTTGTCTAATTAAACCAATTAGATGAATTCAACTAAATTCTAAATTCTAAACTAAAATAAGGAAAACGTGATCGATATGCTGGATTCTGATGAACAGGTTAGTATGGAGCTCATTAATCACCCTGAAGGAGCAGCAAAACTTTTGAACTAAAACGACAATATCGGTAATTTCTGACCTATTAAAATCAATGGGTGAATCTTTTCAGGGATTTTTCCCCTGTAAAATCTGCAAATATCATAGGCATCTGAGCACCCAGTATGAAAATTATTACATAGTTAGAAAGGTTTGTGTAGTGTAATATTTTGCCACATACTATTAAAAGTTAATTGTACAAGGAATTAAAGAATATTAAAATTTTGTCTTAACACATCTTTTGTTATTAATCAGTAATTTCTGACAACTGTGCACAAACTAGTTCAAACAGGTTTCATTGATCAATAATTTCTGACTCTCCTAATGTTACTATTGTGAAGCCCATTAAGATTTTTCTGAGCATGGGCTTGTTTTTGTCAGTTTTAACCTCCATAGACTTCCCATAGACTTACTTTGTCAGAAATTAGTGATATCTCTATTTTAGTCCGAAATTTTTGCTGTTCCTTCAGGGTGTCAATTGGCAGATACATGCACTTCGACATTTCTTTTGTGCAGACTTCGAATTTTATGAAATCTTTTTTTTCTTCGTGTCCTTTTCCCTGCACTCAGCAACTATTTTTTACTGAACTGAAAGTTAGCACTTTCTCCTGTTACGGTTAAATTTCGCATGGTTGATAAGTAATGGTCTTTTCGGAGCCATATGTATTGAATTCTGCTGGTGACAAATAGTTTTTAGCTTGGTAGTCCATTTCGGGTATCAAAATTCACTATTTCTAGAAATGTCTCATTTACTCTAATTGATTATCTATCAGATAGTAATGGTGAACTGCTGGGAATTTGGTGAACTCACACTGTAAAGTTTAAAAAACTCAGAATTCTTTTCAAGAAAACAATTTACAGATTTTTTTCACTGCAAACTTAAATCAGTGTCAATGATTTTGAAAGTGGAGACATGCACACAAAACCGGAGTGAAACAATTTACTGCCACTAAAAAAAGTGGAGCATAACTGTCAATCAAAGCTTTCTATTTTCATTCATGGTAAAATCTAATTTTAGTACTACATGCAGGATTTCCCTTTTTGTTCGCGATTGTCAAATATTCAATGTTGTCCACAAATTAAGTTTAAAAAGCGTCATATCAATAAATTGCACACAATTTCGAAATCTTTGAGGAGTCTTGCACTTCGGACAAGCGAAGCTTCTCAATTGCAATCAAATTCAAAGCAATATCGTAGATCAGAATTGAAAAGCATTTAATCGATTCGCTTGGAATATCACCCTGGGGGAACATCACAAATTTCGGACGAAAACGGAGATATCACTAATTTCTGACACATTGAAGTCAATGGGCG
>JBCAUG010173361.1:0-19998 GCA_038406175.1 Haplosyllis leylae | reverse complement strand
TCCAATAAATTGTTAAAGTTTTACATCTGGTTTCATTCTCTTCATTGTTGCTAGTTTTAACCTAAGGGAGCTCATATTTTGTGCCCTCATTGGCGGAAGCTATGAGGGTGCACAGATCATATTTAAGTGTTCACAAGAGGATTGTCCTCAGAGTCTACCCTGGCCTGTATTCCTCCTCAGAAATCCTCTTATGGCCATACTCAGCAAGTAAATTTGACTTCACAAAGGAAAATATGAATTTGTGATTCTTGACATAAAATAGACAAATCATATTTCTGAGGTGATTGTTCCTGAAGTCTTCTGGGCACTCAATTCCCCTTCTAATGGCAGAGAAGAGGCATTGTCCATCTTTTGGGGTTAGGAAAAGTTCTCACTGTCCATTGAGGGTAAGAAATTCTATGACCCTCATCACTTGCTGCATATCATGGAGATTATAAGGCTCTGCATGCAGCTGCCCCACTCCTTCCAAATGCTTTAAAACTTTAGGCTGGGTGTCCTCAGACACTACCTTTGGTTTGGGCCTTTTCAAACCCTTCTTCCCCCCTGGTTCTTCTGGAAGGTGGACCACCAACTTCTGATTCTGCCTCTGGGACAGGCTCAGCCTGAGGAGTGTCCTTACTGGATCCAGGTTGTGGCTCTACTGTTTGCCCAGGTGGAGGTGGCTCAGGTAGATCCTCATCCTCCTTCAGAATCTCCAGGTACTCTGGCACTGAGAGCAGTTTGTCTAACTGGGCTTGAACAAAGCCCCTGCTCATCATTTGCAGCTTCAGAGGGCCTGGGTCTAAAATAGAACAAATGAGGATTTAATGGTTGCAACCGAAACAAGCCATCACCGCACCACCTGAGGCCATCACAGCACTCAAGAGGCCATTGCCACACAGTGCTGCACTGACACACTTACTGCAATCTTGGATCTTAAGATCTACCTTCAAGATTGGATCCTGCTAATGTAAACAGCCATCACCACACTCTGACAATCCATTGCCACACCAATTAGGCCTGGAAAGGAAATTTATGGTTTTCAAAAAAAAGAAAAAAAGAATTCACTATGATCATTTGGTAAATCCTGTTCCCAGGTGTCTGGAGTCCCAATTATTCTCAATATATTTGGCTGAGACATAACTAAAGTAAAATCCTGAGAAAATAATCCAATGTAATCCAAAATGAAAAAGTTACTGAAGAAATAATCCAAGAAATGCAAAAAGAACAATGTTGATAAATGGTGGAAACTGAACAAATCTGCTCTTCAGTTAAAAGAGTTCCACAGACTCAGCCTTATAATTACTGGCTGATTGGCCAGAAAATTGCTTGGTGCTTATTGTATTTTTGTATTTATACTGGAATTATACATTATTTATTGGAACAAGTATTTATTGAGAATTCATTTATTTATTGGACATTTAATTTTTACAAGTTCATTTAATTTATGTACATAAATTTTATAGCCCCACGCCATGTTATATAATTATTTGACCATGAACTTGTACTTGTTGATTGTACTTGTTATTGACCTTTGATATGTCTGTTGATACAGTTATACTAAGACTGTTCCGTATACAGTTGACATACCAAATATCTGCAAGTGTGATCATCTTGGCAGTCCATATAGATAACTCTAATGCATTTGTGAGATATCTGTACAGTGGTACTTTATTGTCGTACTTCAATTGGAAGTTACAGGTTCATCATGCAATACATAAAATCATCCCTGACAGGGCTAACAAGTATCTTAAGTAACAAGTATCACAGTGCATGGCACACCCTGGCAGAGGGCACTCAGTGGGTAGGTCAATCAACCGCAACTGTCATCCACTTCAGTCACTTCGTGTGCTCGGGATTATGGTTGCTTGGTAATTAGATATGATTCACCAGGTTCGCTTAGTGCGTCCGGATTCTGGCTATGACAACCTTGTAAATAAAATACACCTACATGTTTGATTGATGGTGTCTAGACATGAGCTCACTGTAGGGGGAGCTCATGTGATGAAGCCATAGTCTAACAGTATAAAAGAGAAGAGCCCTGCTGCCTCTTCTCAGATTCTAACATACTACACAAATACTTAAGCTAAAGCTGTATTATGTTTGCCGTGAAGAATAAAGCTACAAAAAAGTAAACTTGAAGTAGTTTGACTATTTCTTTATTCAGGATAAAATACAAAGTTCATAGAGAGCTCAGAATACGGATATAACATTTTAATGGTTCATTTCTTTCAACTTTAGGCATCAGGCACACAACATCATTACCAGGTAACCCAGAGAGTAATTGCTTCATTGAGAGGCAGGTGCAGACAGTGATGATGCTTATGGAGAAAGTCACAGCCATGGGAAGGAGTTTCCAAGAAGCCTTCACAGGTTTGAGAACATAGGACTGGGAAATAGCTTGCCCTCACCAGTTGAGATGAGAGGAGCCTTGTTAAGAGAAAGTCACTGTAGTTTAAATGACTGCAGTCATGGGCAAGTCTCATTGAGAGCCAGGCCAAATACATTACACAGCATGATAATTGGAGGGTTTATGTTATCACAGATACTATAGACACTTGGAGAAAGTATGGCATCATGAGAGGATGGCACAGGAGCAAAAGGTCATATTTGAAGCCAAGGGATTTTGATATTCCAGTCATAATATTCTACCTTGCAGGACCCCCACAGCCCCTAAATATTATATCTGGTTTTTTGCTTTCAGGATTACCACACTCTCTTCAAAATAGCATTTCAGGATCACCACATGCTCTCAAAATAAAAATGATCTTAAAATGCAGAGGTAATAATGCTTATTAATCTATCATTCCAGATAATTGAAGAGCAGCCTCAAGATGAAGAAGATCAAATCAATAAATGCTTTTCAATTCTGATCTATGATATTGCTTGGAATTTAATTGCAATTAAGAAGCTTCACTTGTGTGAGGTGCAAGACTCCTCATAGACTTCAATGCATTTCAAAATTGTGTACTGTTTATCGATATGATGAGATTTTAGGGTAACCCAGTGACCAGTGTGAAGCTCATTCCAACAGGATGACTAAGAAATCCTCCCAAATGAAGAGTACCAGGTACCACAGATCCTGACCTGTTGATATCAATAGAACTGTCACAACAAAGGTAGGTAGCACTGAACAAGACCTTGGAGAGGCAGAGCTACTCCACTCCCAGCCATGTGGCCAGGACCTCCACATCATCCCAAAGTGAACTTGAAACAGTTAATATGAATAACACTGCTTTCAGAACCACCACACCCTTCCAAAATGAAATTTCTGATGGTGAGCCAATAACAGCAAGCAGCATAGGATCCAGTGCAGGATCTGACTCTTACAAGGAGACCACTACCACCACCTCCTTCTGGGGTGACAGCAACATTAGCAAGACAGCCATTACCTCAACAACTACAGGGACCACCATATCCTCCCAAAGTGAAACCAACTATGAGGCAAGCAGTAAAGGAACATCGTCCAGAGAGTCATCATGACTAAGTTCACTGGATTCAGTTGTCAATGACTATTCAATGAACTGTACTGTGAGGACATTATATTTTTCCCTCCTAGAAATGGCCATTATTTATTAAGCCAAGCATGCTGCCATTCATGCAATGAGAGACTAACACCAAAGGTCAGTTAATAAGTTAAAATGTATGAAACAGCTAAAGTTATCAACTCCTGAAAATACACACCCCATTTTCCCAGTGAGCAATTATTTTAGAAAGGTAAGGGCCACACAGAGAATGACCAGTGGTATCACAAGTGGCAGTTCAGAGGACAGTAACTGAAATTAATCCAAGAAAGCCAAGTTCCTCATGCTTCAAAAATATTTTGAGACACCATCATCTGATAAAGACACAGTTTCAAGGGTGACAAGCCATACAAAAAAGCAAAAGCTCTTTCAGCTTGCAGGACCACCCCCCTCAAAAGACATCAGCATGTGCAGCATCATACTATCTAGGCACCTACCTAGGCATCAAATGGCAATCTCTGAATGTGATCCAAGAGCAACGAGCTGCACTGTATATTTTGTAAATAGTGACTTTCAATGGGTTCTAAGGTTAAGCCAAAATGGCACATATCAAAGACTCTTCAAGGTACAGTGAGGTCTTTAAGTTTTTTGTACTGAGTAGCTGTACTTAAAAGGTAAAATTGGTAAAAAAAGACAAATTCTGTAAATAAATGGCAAATATTATAAATTGTGATGTAAATGAGTTCAAGGACACTGTAAGGCCAAGGCCAAATAACTTTTTTTTACAAAGGAAAGGGGATGTTGGACTGGCAATATTTACCCCAATAAGGTCTGGGACACATAGGACCATAAGCCACACTTTGGTACTAATTACAGGTGGCCACAGCACAGGAAAAACAGGGAAATCAGGGAATTTGGATGTTCATTTTTCCAGACAGGGAAAACACAGGCAATTTGCCAACAAATATTAAAAATATGATTTTACACAGGGAATTCAACTTCCAACACAGGGAAAATTTTAAAGTTTTAAAAGTTAAAAGATATTTAAGGGCTGTGGTGGGATATTGCTACAATCTTTGACTTTTTGAAGCAAATGTTGAGTTGGGGAGTCAACCCATTAATGGAAAAGCATTCTTGTAACTGTTACATTTTGAAGCCAAAAAAAAACATAGGGAAAAAGTTGAAAACACAGGGAAATTACTTGACTTGATTGGAGTGTGGCCACCCTGATTAATTACCAGCATGCCACACACGTCACCTATAGCCTTGATCTAAAAATGCATTTATTTATTATTGCAGGAGAACTAATTATTGAGTGACAAAAGAAATTTTACCTACGCCCAGTACATTTTGACAATAAACCCAATATTATTTTGAGTCATGATTATCTATGATTGCACAATAAATATGTTGAGGAGAAAAGTGATAACACATTACATACTGCACAGATAATTCACCTTGTGATATCACTGCTCAATTTTTGTGCGCAATGTTTGTTTGAGTTTACCTAATTTCCACATCACGACTGTTTACCTAACCTGCCAATTTAACACAAAAAAATAGATTACGGTCAACATTGTTCAGCACACCAGGACCAAGAACGATATTAGAAAGTCAATGCCAGTACCTAAGAAATGCTGTTTAATGAATATAACAACGACGAAATGTCGATGACAGGAGTTAGTAACAAGATCATAAGTGGTATGAGGGAAGGAGGTAAGATACATCCATCTATCTAGAACTAATGCTGCGTTAACACAGAGTTGCCACTAAGAATTGCGCCATTCACACCAAGCGATGCCAAGCGGAATAAAAGGTTATTTCTGGTTTCAGGTCAAAAATCTACACGATTAACCAGGAGCACAGAGGACCGAAGCAATAAATTAAAGGAAGTTTTCCGCAATATTCGGAATTTTTCAAAAATTTAACTGTCATGATTTTGACTCGAGGAAACATGCTCTTTGCAGTCAGATGGTCACAGTTACTGGACTCATTGTACGAGGAGTGTTCGTTTGAGAAACCTTCGATACACACGAGACAGGACGAGAACGGGAATGAATGGAAGTTTATCTCTACGTGACTTGGGATTGGCCTTGGAAATAGAAAAAGTTGACACTTGAAACTTACAAAGAATGTAATGGAGACCAGTGCACTAAATTACGAAATTATAATTCTTATGATGGATTTGTAAGAACTATGCCTCCAAATCAAGACATTACAGTAGTGGGGTTCGGTTCAAAGCAAAAATGGTTCAGCGTTGTGTAGAATGGTGAATATCTTGGTCTGATACTGGTTTCGGTGTACAAAATAAGAAGACCGATTGTCTTTAATAATTACTTGAATTAGCTTCAGACACAACAGTTTAGTATTGCAGTTTGAAAATTAAATCAGTATCTTTGGCGGATTTAGGTGAGCAATATGATCTGTCAAACACTTATTTGGTTTTAAAAAATTTAGGTGAGCAATATGATCTGTCAAACACTTATTTGGTTTTAAAAAATTGATGTGTCCCACGCACAACTGATAATCTCTCTCAAACTGAAACATAAAGTTGACAGATTTGTTGTGTTATTTACGAAAACCCTGACTGATGAAACCTGATGATGAGAACATGAAAATATTTAGACATTTGGCTGTCACTGCCCTTAGAATTGCCATTCTGATATTCATGTACAAAAAATGTAAATATATCTTTCGTCATCTAATGTCATTTTTTTGTTGGGGAGGGGGGTATTAATCAGAATTACCGAATGATATTAAAATATTGTCGCTTAGATTTGTTGCGCTAGAATTAGGAGACGACATTTGCAAGCTTCTTTACGTACATGTATATGCTTAGTCCTTAAATATAAATTGGTGAACTTAGTAACATGTCGAATCGTTTCGACGTAATATTTTTGAAAGGGAAGCATTAAATATGAAGAACTCTTCCTGTTTATTTCTTTCACCAACAATAACAATATGTACAAACAAAGTATAGTTCAAATATAGCATAAAGCAAGCCACATAACCGGCACATTTACTTATCACAATAATAAATGTAATGCTACCTAGTAAGTTGGAAATAAGGTGGAATGGAGGGTACATGTACGTTTGTAATATTCTCTGTACATATTCCGAGAAACAACCTGTACATCTCTTCCTCATTTACGAATAGGTACGGATGGTTTGTTATGGATTAAAAGAGCAGCCAAATATAAACATTTTGGCAAAAATATCCTGAAACGGGCATCAACATAAAATGGTTGGTTGCCGCCAAAAGCAGATGCGACGGCCGCACTAAATTTGTTTCTTAAATGTGTGCAAAATGTAATTTGTAATGTCATTAATACACAACAAATAGTTATTGCGAAGATCAAACTTACAACATTTTAAACTAGGATCATGTTATGCCTTCGTCTGAAATCGCCTCCAGACCCCAGAACTTTGATTAGCCCTTGGGATTCGAAAAGTAACATTGGCACCGGAAATTCACATCGATATCGAAGGCTAAACTCTGGGCTAGCCTGCTGGATAGTGACTAAATATTTACTAAGACTAGAATTGGCAGTCGCATGTAAATAAATGTCCTAAATTGGCACCCGTCAAGAATGACTAAGTCCTTAACTTACAATCCTACCTAAAGGAAAAACAGAAGTCTTTAGGAATAATATCCGCAGCCAATTTAAGTCAATAAATTTCACAATAACCATTAATATAGTAAACGTGTAGTCTTTTGAGGGAATGAACAACAATTATTAAATGAATAAAATAACTGCTTTCAGATTTCTAAATTACAAACTTGTGGAAAAATCACGAATTGCTTTAATTTCAATACAAAGAAACAACAAAATATTACAGTGATCATACGCTATCAAAAATAATGATTGACTACGGTCATTGTGTTACTTAAATATTACAGAAACATTTTCAACTGAAGTTTGCCAGAATACTGTGTAAACGTGATGTAAATAATTGTTACACTGCAGCCACAATGCACGGAACACAGTTTACCTTGTGGGGAATTTACAACCCATAATATTCCTTCGAACTGATCGAAGCCAAAATCACATTGAATTTGCATCTTCAGAGCATGTGTGTAGTAGTTATGTGGCAGGAAACGTTTACATTGATATGATCTACTATACTAGTATCTATAAATTCACTATCTCATGGAGTATATCATCCTTTTTTGTTTTCACTTCCATTTATTCCCGTTGCTTTCCATAGAAAATTCTTTTTTTTAAGTTAGAAGTTAAAATTACACGTACATTTGAACAACATAGTGTGAAAATGCATCTTTGTTGCGTTCTGGATGTTTGACAAAACAATTTGCCGATACAATAATGCTGTGTAATCAATCCTAACTATAGATTTGTGTTCAATGCAAAAATTTCAATAAACAATAATGAATTCAGCTGCGAAGAATGTTTTCACATCTTTATCCTGTATAATCGTAAATAAACGAGAAACGCCCACTTGGCAAGTTTTCCATTCTCATGTCAATTTTAAAGTCATGTACATGCGTAACATCCTTGTAAACTTGGGATGTATTTTAAAAACCCTAGCACCCATTTTAAATACAAAATGTCTCCCTCAATCTTCCTTTACTACAATCTATCCACATTTGGCATGTCAAAGCAAAACAAAAATAAAATAGATGGAACTGAAATTAATTGAGTAAAAAAATTGGGACTTCATTTTCTGACTAGCATTCCTGAGAATTTGTGACACGCGAATTCTTCTTTCAAATGTTAGACATTGTTTCAATTCAAAATATTTCATTGTATTGAATTTATTAACTGTGTAATGTTTCTATTGGAAATGAGTGGTTGCTAAAATCATGACAATCAACCCCTTTTTTGTTACAAATTTCAACCTGGCAACATTTGACCTAACTAAAAATTCAAATGTGACTGAACTAAATTGAAATCTGTATTTCCTAAGGAAAGGCTGAACGCATCCAGACTTGTGTTAGACCCACACAATCCAGACTCCTATTATCTTCTACTCCAGTGACACTTGTACTTGCTGCACCTACTTTTCACTCTCAAGCTAATTAATAAAAACATACCGACACACAAGCATATTTTTAGTTTTTCTTCTTCTTGGTGTTGGCATCGGCAGTTCCTCCGAATGGACAACTATCATCTGGATGATTCCCAACACATTCCACTGTTGGCACGTGACCACTGTCCCAGATACCCGGTCCACATAAAGTACATAATTCATCCAGCGTACAGGGTATTTTTTCTCTAAGTCTGAACTGATGTAAAAGACCTCTTGCCTGCAAAGATTTTTCCTTGATTTCAGAAATGGGAACTACAGTTCTAGGTTCTGAATGAGCAAATAATTCAAATTAACCTACATTTTGTACTTCTCTATCTCAATTAGTTATTGAAAATTAAATCCTTGTAATGTGTCAATGAAACAAAAGGAACCATGGATATGAAAATTTCCCTTTTATTTGCCAAGGAAAAACTATGAACTTGTAAAATCCCTGCCATCGGGTGAAACGTCGCGCTGTTTTATGTAGCTGAAATTAGCTTCACGTCACGAACATTTCTATCTTAAAATTACCTTTCTGAGTACAACCTCTCCGCTCATGTGCATCGAAAGACTAGAAAAGTGCAACAGCATTTCGTCCGCCGGCAAGTCTTGTTGAACTACATCCTCACCGTACACTGCTATAATTGCTACACAAAGGAAGAGGTGGAAATAGTCCGTCTGATAGTGAGCCCAACATGCCTCCCACATACGAAGCGCATCAGATTCGGGAAATTCACGCTTAAAGCACAGCAGTATCCACCTTAAACAAAAGCAAACACGTTTAGGTTGGTCTCGAGAAGGCAACTATTCGTTGCTATTCACGATGTACAAATTTCAGCCAAAACAATCGGCAAATCATACCTATGTACAAACAGTAATTCCATCCCATCTTGTACCTTTTCTAGATGGTGGTAGAATCTCGGCTGCATAATACGAAGCAGTTCAAGCAAATATCTCTGGAATTAGTGGAATGATGCGTGAATTAAACTAGGAACTTAAACTCTGTGCACAGGCACAACACTACAGCAAACTTCAGTTTCGAAGACAACAAACGCACCAGCTGATTATCCATGTCGACATCTTTCGGTGAACTAACGAAGATTGTTTTCTGCATAAGCCCCTCGAAACACCAATAAGCATCTGCTTCGTGCTGTATCTCAACCAACAAAGGCGCCAACAAATCGGACATGCCCTGGGTATATCCGTAATGTGGATGTGCGACAGCATAGTTTAACAGTATGTTCCTACAGATAAAATTTGCACAGCATAGTTTAACAGTGTTCCTACAGATAAAATTAATTTTATCATATTGCAACGGACCATTTGTACCTCGTAAATTTACAATCAAACCAATATATCATAAAACTGGGAAATATTTTCTTTCAAATAGATTTTGATAGGCAATGACTTTTGAAGGAAATATTCATACTTCAATATTTCAATATTAGGATTGTCTTCTCCTTTGAAGTAGGGATGACTGCGGTCCGTCCTCACAACATCCTTCTCTACAATGCACTGCGTGTTCCTCCAAAATATCTCCTTTTCATCTTCTGTCATTGACTCTCTGCAAATGTGCATTTATGTGTCACTTTCTCCTCTCGATACAATTGTCACCAACTTTTACTATCTAGCTGATTTTGGGTTTTTACTGTCTTAAGCTCACTACCAGTCACAAATGAGCTTTCACCTGGCTAGTGAGGAGAGCAAGAGTCATTTAATCTCAGGGGGTGACAGCAGTTGTTCATGGGTGTTAGTTCATGCACTGGACCTATTGGAAGGGAGGAGTTGCTGACAGTACCATTGGGTGAGGGGGTAGAATGATGGGGAATTCGCTAGAACTCCAGTATCTTCACAGTTGAGTTGGTGAGTGTCTCCGCTGAAATACTTAGTCTGTGAAGAATACAAACACCCAGTTTAGGCACAGTCTTTATTGTTACTCTTGAGACTGGTTGATGCAAACATACATTGAGGGGTAGAAACACAGGCTTGTAGAATGTCCAAAGAATACACAATTATAGAATCTGCCATTGTCTCTGGGTGAGGAATAATTGAGGGGGTAGACTAAAGTTTGTCACTGTTACTACTGCTTACAAGTGGTTACACCTGGAACACACATTTAGCAGACACAAATGGCACAGATGGTACTGATGACATACAATGGAGCACATGAGGCTCACCAAGGTACAGTAGGGCACAGCTAAGAAACTCTGCAAGACAAAGACATTTATGAGTACAAGCATTATAATTTAGGAATTCAGTTGATCTCCACAAAGTCCTTAGAAATGCATTTAAGTAACAGGTTGTGTATGAGGGGGTGACCCTCCTCAGGATCTGAAAACGTTGCCAAAACACCTAAAAGTGGCACCAATAGTGTAAACCATGCAATGTAGCAGATCCTGGGTGAAGGGGTGGCTCAACTCCTCACAGATACCTGAGAAGTTCCTGTTGTTGCTATAATGACACTGAACAGTCTGATGGTTATTCTGGAGGTCCTACTTTCATAGGGCGCACCTCCCTTATATACTCAATACATAACTACCAGAATATTAGTACAACCACACAAAGTAGTTTCTATGATAGGGTGGGAACATGGGTAATAACTGGAACTATTTAGCACCTTTTTATGGTTAACCTAGGTACTGGGACATACTAACTAAGTTGCCACTACTTCCATCTCAATTGAACCAGTAGTTAATGCTATGGGTGAGTGAGGGAGTGTGTATGAATACAGTTTTACATGTGAGATGGTGATTGGTTAGACTCATCAGGTTATTTGCTAATTGGCTGCTGGGAAAGGTACATGTGACACAATGACATTGATTGGATATTCTTTTGAGGGGGTGAATAGCATGTGCGTGATTTGCATGTGATCGGCACATGCGACCTTCGTGGGAATCACTGAGGAGGTAGCTGGGGGAGAATTGACGTTCTTTTGGCAATTGGAAGCCAAATACACACACGGTTCACCTTCAACTCATCAATCTTGCAATAGTATATCTTCAGCCTGTTACATTTATTTTAGATGATTTTGATCAATTTGGTTTTATCCCAACACCTCCCCCGTCCATGTACATGTACAAGTTTTCGCTTTCAGTTTTCTACTCATCATGCCCAACATTTTTTTATATCAGAAACTCGTGAAAGAAAAATTAATCAGAATGGTGACCATGGCATAGTTGGAGGTTGGAAAATACTTCCCAGTATGTCACAGTAAAAGTACATGTTTTCCTCGCTGTCAGAGCCTTCAGGTGTAGTACAAGCTGCCATTACTGCCCCTGACTTGGAAATACCATAAGCCCATACCATTGTGATGTGATGTCTTCGGACTTTATTATGGGGGTTTCATATCACACCTCCTGTCTGAATAGAGAAGATTACTCGTACATGCTCAGTACATGAGTGCATATTGGTTCCGTTCAATACCAGGGTTTGGACGCTACAACGATGTGCATTTGCCTGGACATGTGGACACGTACTGATAGTGGCCGCCCGTTAGAAATCAGTCGACTATGGTTCCTTTTTAGTGGCTCCTGCTGCTGAAGCAGAGCTTCTTATTTCTGACTATGGTGTCTGTTTGTTTACTTGCTTGTTTGTAGACAGAGAACTTAATTTCAACTTTGACACCAGATGGCTCACAAGACTGATTTCAAATATTGACACTAGATGACTCTGATTTTTGCTTAATGACACCACAGGTGCTAAATGACATTCTTGTTGACATCAAACTTTGTGTTGTTTTGGGGACAACGCAACAGAAATAAGATTGACACGTTGAGGACAGTCACTGAAATTTCTTGCGGAATCTTCTATATTCACAATTATCATTTAATTTGTTTAGGTTTGTACGCTGTGCAGCTAATAACAGGATGTACTGAGGATCAAGTAAGTGATAATATTTCCAAGGTTAAAAGCAAAATCAACTGCACTTGAAATTTCTAATTTTTTTCCAATCAGTAGTAGACAATAGACAGGGAGGACTGACATATTTGAGTAAAATCAATATGGAGTGAGCTGTGTACTTTGTTTTAAAATTCATATCAGTGGCGGATCCACAAAGTTTCTTGGTCGTCCATGAAACCTGAAATGAAAAGAGCCGTTGATTGCCATTTTCCTTATTTGTACGAAGTGCCGGGAGTTGGGGAGGGGATCCAGACACCTTGAAAGACTATTTTCCATGATTTTAGCCAAAAAGCCTCATTTCAGCACTAATTTGCATAATTTCAGCCAAATAGCATCATTTCAGTACTAATTTGCATAATTTCAGCCAAATAGCCTCATTTCAGCACTAATTTGCTTAACTTCAGCCAAATAGCCTCATTTCAGCACTAATTTGCATAATTTCATTAATTTGCCATTTACATAGTTTAAAAAGCCTAGTAGTTTAGTGAAAATGTAATAATGTTGTACTAAAAACAAAAATTCAAGATTCAAACATTCTATAGTGTTGCCACAATAAATATTTTCTAGTAACACATGGTTTTGGACAAAGTCACATAGTTTCACAAATAAAAGGAGGAAAAGTATCAGATTTGAGTTAGTCCTGAAGAAGCAATCAATAGCAAAATATGTAGACATATTTACCCAATAAATGAATATCTGTGTAATCCCTGAGCTGTTTGTATTCTCACCATCTGAAGATTTTAACTCTCTACTAGAATACTTGCATCTACTCAGATCCAGTACAGGCATTGTCCCTTGTGAACTAAAAAAGAAGGAACTCAGAATCCGTTGAGGCTGTCACCGATAGTATTAATTATACAAGCATGTTTGATTTGCAATTTTGGGGAAAGATCTTGAAATTTTAAGTTACATTTGTCTAAATATTATCTCGTTGTTTTCTCAGGTAGTAAACTGTGTGGATGATTTCTATGGTTTTCCGACTTTATTGGATGTCCCGGATGTTAACGGGTTTTGTACGTGAGTATCGAATGAATGAAAGTGAACTTTGTAACGATTGCATTCTGTTACTCATCATTAAAATATCGAATACATCAAGTTTTGCTTTGTCAACAGAAGTTTAATGTTCCTTTGTATTCTTCTAGTTAGACTTGTGTTGTTCTACCTTACAAGAGAGCGAGACCAAACTCCTTTAAATGAAAATTGAATATAAGTTAAAATGCATTAGACAGAACGAAATACTCAATAAATGTTACATTGGTCTGATGTGATCTGATATCCTTTCAATTTTGTAGGAACCTAACACATGTTGTGTCCTGTTTCGATGAAATTAAAGATTGTGGGTTTGAAGGCAAAGAAACAATATACGGCTACAAGAATATGGGAGAATTTATATGTAACAATAACGAAAGTAAGTTGGAAAAGTATGCTGGGACTAAGAACTGAATACTGTAGTCTGTTTCGCTCAAATGGACTACATAAAGGGAAATTGGAAATTCCCATTTTCAGATTAAAAACGTCAAATAGAATAATCCTTCTCTTTCCAATCTTCTCTGTCCATTTGATTTAAATGGAAAGAGACTGATCTAGTCTTGTAAACTATGAAATTTTATTCCCTTCAATTCCCTTTGCTTGGCCACACGAACTTGTAAATTGAAATTGAAATTTAACATTGGAGTTTATGGGATTTGCACTTGTTGGTGACTCGCTAGAGTTGCCTAAGTGGCTAAAATCGGGGAACCGAATAAAAACACCTCCAAAAAGTAGGATTTTTGTGGCTGGTGGAGGGGACCATTGGTATTGGTCGGAATTGAGGTTCGGAATGTTTGGAATGTTAGTATGCATTATGTCACCAATATTACAATTACTTGGTTTATTGTATAGAACTCAACCCCAGTCAGAATTGAGTGTCCACCTGGTCAGCAAGGAGAGCAAGAGTTGTTTAATCTCAGGGGTGACGGCAGTTGTTCATGGGTGTTAGTTCATGCACTGGACCTATTTGTGAAGTAGGAGCTGCTGACTGTACTACTGGGTGAGGGGGTAGACTTCTGAGGGGGTGGCTTTCCACACGATGAAGCATACAAACACTCAGCTTAGACACAGTCTTTATTATTACTCCTAAGACTGGTTGACATGGAACAAGGTGAATCAGCATTCAAAGTCTGAAGGAGTGACACTGATGTACAAACAAGCTTGCCGAATGTAACAATTGCAGAATCAGCCATTATCTCTATTTGAGCAGTTCTTGAGGGGTTGGATTAAAGTCTGTTGCCAAACACAATTAATAACAGCCAACACACATTTAGATGGCACAAATGGCACACTTGGTATGACACACTGGTGAAGTATTAAGACACAGTAGGCACTCTGGTACACTGAATGAATGACACAGCTAAGAAACTCTGTAAAACAATGACATTCATAAAAACAGGAATTACAGTTTAGGAATCCAATTGATCTCCTCAGAATTACATGTACAATGACTATAAAGTCTTTAAAAATGCATTTAAGTAACAGGTTGTTCCTGAGGACTAGGTGCAGCTCCCTCACATCCTCAGAATCCAAAAGCATGACCAAAGTGTCTAAAGTGGCACCCGGGACTGTGCATGTGCCACCTTTGCACTGATTGGACATTGCTTGAGGGGATAAATAGGGCACATGTGAATTACACATGATACATGCATGGGTATTAAGTGGTGAAGGCTGAGGAGGTGGTTGGGGAACAGATTGACACTCTTTTGGCCAAAGGAAGCCAAATACATGCACAGTTCATCTCCTCTCCTCAGTTTGACAATGTCATAACCTCAACCTGGTACACTTACATATGTTGTTGTTAGGTGATGGGGACCACCCAAGTGTAAGTGCAAAAAGGTCACAGCAGAATAAAAAGCAGGATAAAAAACGGTAGGGATTTCCACATTAGGTGGTGGGGAAAAACCAAATGCAAGTGCAAAAAGGTTACAGTGGAATAAAAAATGGTGGGGCCCACCCAAGTGTAAGTGCAAAAAGGTCATAGCAGAATAAAAAGTGGAATAAAAATGTGTGCAATAAAAATGAGTGCAATAAAAATGAGTGGAATAAATATTGGTAGGGGAACTTGATATTAGATGGTGGGGACCACCCAAGTGTAAGTGCAAAAAGATCACAGTGGAATAAAAAGTGGAATAAAAATGAGTTGAATAAAAATTGGTGAGGATGTTTAAATATATGGGTGGTGGGAACTTCCAAGTGTAAGTGCAAAAAGGTCATAGCAGAATAAAAAGTGGAATAAAAATGAGTGCAATAAAATGAGCACAATAAAAATGAGTGGAATAAATATTGGTGGGGGAACTTGACATTAGGTGGTGGGGACCACCCAAGTGTAAGTGCAAAAATGTCACAGTGGAATAAAAAGTGGAATGAAAATGAGCAGAATAAAAATTGGTGAGGATGTTTAAATATATGGGTGGTGGGGACCTTCAAGTGTAAGTGCAAAAAGGTCATAGCAGAATGAAAAGCGGAATAAAAATGAGCAGAAAAAAGATGAATGGAATAAATATTGGTGGGAACTCGACATTAGGTGGTGGGGACCACCCAAGTGTAAGTGCAAAAAGGTCACAGTGGAATCAAAAGTGGAATAAAAATGAGCGGAATAAAATTTGGTGAGGATGTTTAAATATATGGGTGGTGGGGACCCTCCAAGTGTAAGTGCAAAAAAGGTCATAGTGGAATAAAAATGGGTGGAATAAAAATGAGCAAAATAAAAATGAGCAGAATAAAAACTGCAGGGGAAGTTCGAATAGGTGGTAGGGGATGCTCCAAGTTTAAGTGCAAAAAGTCACAGTGGAATAAAAAGTGGAATATAAATGAGTGGAATAAAATGAGCAGAATAAATATTGCTGGAAAAGTTCAAATAGGTGGTTGGGGACCACCCAAGTGTAAGTGCAAAAGGCCACAGTGGAATAAAAAGCAGAATAAAAATGAGCAGAATAAAAATTGCTGGGGGTGTTCAAATAGGTGGTAGGGACCCTCCAAGTGTAAGTGCAAAAAGGTCACAGTGGAATAAAAAGCTGAATAAAAATGAGTGGAATAAAAATTACTGGGGAAGTTTGAATAGGTGGTAGGGGACCCTCCAAGTGTAAGTGCAAATAGGCCATAGTGGAATAAAAAGCAGAATAAAAATGAGCAGAATAAAAATTGCTGGGGGTGTTCAAATAGGTAGTGGGGACCCTCCAAGTGTAAGTGCAAAAAGCTCACAGTGGACTAAAAAGCAGAATTAAAATGAGCAGAATAAAAATGAGTGGAATAAATATTGCTGGAAAAGTTCAAATAGGTGGTGGGTGACCCTCCAAGTGTATGTGCAAAAAGGCTACAGCAGAATAAAAATGAGTGGAATAAAAATTGCTGGGGATGTTCAAATAGGTGGTGGGGACCCTCCAAGTGCAGGTTCAAAAAGCTCACAGTGGAATAAAAAGTGGAATAAAAATGAGTGGAATAAAAATTACTGGGGAAGTTTGAATAGGTGGTAGGGGACACTAAAGTATAAGTGCAAAAAAGTCACAGCGGAATAAAAAGCAGAACAAAAATGAGCGGAATAAAAATGAACAGAAAAAAAATTGCTGGGGAACATCGAATAGGTGATCGGGGACCCTCAAAGTGTAAGTACAAAAAAGTCACAGTGGAATAAAAAGCAGAATAAAAATGAGCAGAATAAAAAGTGGTGTGGACCCTAAAGTGTAAGTGCAAAAAGGTTTTGGTGGAATAAAAATTGGTGAGGAGGGGCACCACCATTTTTTATTCTCCTTATTTTATTCCGCTGGTTTTTATTCCATGTTTTATTCTGCTGTGATCTCTTTGCACTTGCACTGTGGTGCCCCCACCAATTTTTATTCCACCATGACCTTTTTGCACTTACACTTCAGGGTCCCCACCACTTTTTTTTCTGCTGATTTTTATTCCACTGATTTTTATTCCACTTTTTATTCCACTAATTTTTATTCCACTGATTTTTATTCCGCATTTTTATTCCGTGAGTCACCTCTGTGTAATTCTTACACAACTTAATATTCATTTACTCACCTGAATAGCAAACATTGCCCAATCAACTGGAGTTTTCAGGGTTTTCACGAATGAGAAAAAAATAATAATTTTTGCATCATACTTTTTCTTTCAAAATTTCATAAAACGTCAAAACGTTTTCATTATTATCTAAAAACAAAAAAGTCATCTCCAATTTCAGATTATCCATGAGGGGACATCAAAGACCGGGCCTAAAACCGATTCGTGTCAAGCTAGTTTTCGACATGTTACAAGGAAATACTGCTAAATCTTCCGGCCTTAAAAGTGTTGAGTTTTTGATAACGAATAACTGGACCTACTTTTAGTTTTGTATTTTTGATTAATAAGGTTATACTGACCACTATAACGTTATAAGTAACGTGACTTACGGCACGAACTGGGTTGCATGCTTCGAAACGTTCAATTTGAATGGAACAGAAAGCCAGAAAGACGGTTGTGGGTCAGTCTCTTTTGAATTTTTCTCCAAAATAGTTCTAGCCTCATGTTTTTAAAATGTCTCTTTTGCCGTTAAACCGTAATGTAATCATCAAGGTAAATTTTTTTCTACTTTGTTTTCTTCCAGACAAGTTGACAACCTGCTCCCATGTCATCTTGATGAAGTTGCCAAGGAACCAGAAGACGCCAGGAATTTCGTAGAAGAGTTTGGAGAGGCTGGACTCGCCTTTTTCTACACATACTATGAATGCACATCGGGTATAACATTAAATGCTCCTATTTTCAAGAGAAAAGAATAGAAAAGAAAAGAAAGAAATCAGTCTCCATGTCAGACGTGAATGGTAACTGAATACCGTCTGATCCTGGGATGCTTGAAATCGCAAGCACGATTGCATTTTTCTAATTGGATGCTACGAACTGCAATAAGATATTTTGATATGTATATTTTTAATACGCAGGATCTTCATCCATGAAAGCAATACCTGGTCTACTAACCATTGGCCTGATGTCATTTTTGAGTAAGCATATATATTTTTATGATTTTCAGCAAGTCAAAAAAGTACAGCACGCTTGTTTTCGTCATCTTTTTCAGCACTTTTTGAAAAGAAAAGAGAAAAAACCCCAGAACACATCTTAAAATGATCTGGAAAAATCACAACACCAAGTTTTTCATTGCAATATACTGCAAAAAATATTTATTTATGAAAAAAAACTGGACAATAATGGGAATGTGTACAAGAATATTTATTGTTTTAGGTTGGTATCTGCACTAATTATTAAAAAAGAATAATAGCATCAACAGTCCTGAAATCTGTGAGTTTGAAGATAAAATTGACCGAGGAAAATGATAAAGATTTCTTTTGTGCATGTTTATTTGAATAAAGCCACAAACACCATCTTAAATTATTCGATATTTACTTGTGATATTTTTGTTACGAGCGCGGTGTAGTACAAAGTATATTACCACAATCAAGTACATTTTGGCAGCTGGCCACATTAGTCAAAGACAGGAATTCAGATCGCAGTGAAGACACCAAATTCAGAGGCGGATCCAGGATTTCTCTGTCTGGGGGACTGCCAACTCCTGAGGGGGCGCCAACCTATTATTTAGTCAATTTTCCCGAAAACTGCATGAAAATGAAATGTTGGTCCAGAGGGTCCTATGTACGCCAATACAATTGTTGTATGAAATCGGGTTTGACGATTTGGGACTTTCATAAGCACAAGCAATTTCGACTGAAAACGGAAACACTCATTGTCAATCTGATATTCGCCTTTGGACCAACACGAACGTCCTGACAATTCATTCGTTTAATTTTTTTTGTTCACGCACCCAGCACAATTAATCGAATGAATTATCAGGAAGTTCGTGTTGGTCCAAAGGACGTCTGTTATTCTTGGCAGGAATCTCTTCATGATAAGATCCAATTGTCTCAGAGATACACCGGACAGAAGTCCAGTCATTGAGATGGAACACTCGTGTTTTTACTATTTTAGTTGTGGATCTTGCTGAATTAGATGAATTAGACTAATTCATCTAATTGCACATGAATATTGAATTTACTATTCACGGCTTGTGAACTCTTCATTTACCCTATCCATGGATCAGTTTACTATTCATGGATAGTTAAAATGTGAAGTAACATTATACATTGATAGTGCAAAATGCATGAGGCCTTCCATGGATAGTGAAAAAATGAATTTACACTATCCATAGATAACTGACTATCTATGACATTATGTGTGGACAAGTTACTATTCACAGATAGTAGATTCCACTATTCACTTGTCGAATTCAACTAATTAGATGAATTCACCTAATTTCAAAACGATAATTGGAAAAATACGACTGTTTGGGGTTAAGTACTTTGTTAACTTACATAATATTGGAGTTTTTCCGTAATTGGCTTTAAATTCTATAGATTCTGTAGATTCTACAGAATCACGGGAGAACTTCAAAAAATCCAGCAGCAAAATGTTACCCCAGCAGGATTGGAACACAGGCACATCTGACTTTCAAGTCCTACATGCTAGCACTGAGCTAATTCCCCAATCTGCTGGAAGCCTCAGCCCCCCCCCCCCCCATTTAGATCCTTATATATTACTTGCAAGAATCAATAGAGCATGACTACATAAG
>JBCAUG010173250.1:0-19998 GCA_038406175.1 Haplosyllis leylae | reverse complement strand
AATACCACTTTTTACAAATTTTTATTTTAAATTCTGTAGAATTCTACAGAATCTCATTAGGAAAAACTCGAATGCTAAGGCAGTTTAATTATTAAAGTGGAATAAAGAACAGGTATGGACCTCTCAAACTCTTTGACCTTTCTTTATGCGGCAATGTTATGAGACTTGTCATATAACTGATTATTTGTATTTATGGTCAATATGCTCCCCATTTATATGAAACATTTGTACTCTACAGAGAACAATGAAAACACTCCCAATAGCCAATCTAGGATTATTGGTGGCTTATTAGCCCGAATAGACACCGTCCCCTGAGTTAGTCCTCTGAATGCCGGATCCATGTGCTTTAACACTTTAGACAGTTTAGTGGACAGTGATTAATATCAATGTCGCTTCATAAACATCGCCTTATTAAATCGGTCGAGTAAGTCCACTGAATAATTTACTTGTTCTTAACCTGAAAAATAATGGAAATTTAGAGGTTACTTTGTGGACCATGCAGTAGCATTTTCGAACTCACGTCTGGAAATGCTACATTACATTTGGTGCATGTATTCTCTGTCTCGATAGTCAGAACATATTAAATGATATAACTGACATAAAAAATGTTAACCTTGCCCACTTTTACTTGAGTCCGTTGGAACACAAAGTTATTCTCTAATTGAGTTCTTGAAGATGCAAATTGCGTCCCTACATTTCCTTCTGTTGCTATCTGAATGTTAGATTTACAGATACAAGAGAGGCCGAGCATCAATTGCTTTAATTGCAAATGGAACAGGACCCTGTAACCGCAGTCCGGTGACATGATTAACCTTTTTAACCCCACAAGTTTGTAAACCTGATCATTTCGTCATTTAAAGCTGTTTTGAGGCAGAGGAAGAAACATGACTGAAGCTGCTAATGAGAATTTTATTGTATTTGCGTTATTTTTCTCGAGTAATATCTTATCACGAATTAACAATTCAAAATTTACGGTACATATTTAAAGATTGCCGTTGACTTATATTCCTTCGTGGTAATGACTGCTATCCTATTTACTAAAAGAGGGCATGGGCCTTTGGGCAACTACTACCGCCTACAAATCTTTTGTTACATGCTGTAAGTAAAGGTTGGTGAACAAGAGAAAACATAATGTCAAAGATGTTTCTTCTTTGAATGCTGCTGTGTAACCTTGTTTATTGAAAGTTTGCTTAAGTGCCTAAGGGCTTGTTATGAGCTTGACAAAAGGATTACAAGACCATCACCTAATCAGGCCTGGCAAAGAAGACACCACTTTCTTTGACACCGTATACCAAATTAAAGGACAAAAGGTTTGTGCACTTACTGCCAACACAGAACAAAAAGAGAGACAAAAGGCAAAGCATTTGCAGTGTATTTGATATTGGATTAATTTCCAACAAGTGGATCTTTGCCAAAGGACCTCAGAGCAGCTTCATTGAAAGCTCTTTGCCCTGAAGGTGGCTTAGGCATCACTAAGGTAAAGGCTCCTCTTTCTACAAGTTTCCCCTCTATGGGCAGGAGCAAAGTTGGGACAGAGGATCAATCAGAAACTTTGACACAAGAATCCATTCAACTAAGCCCTTCCACCCTGTTTTCTACAGTGGATGGCCTTGATTCCTTAAAGTCAATATCTCTTTTATTCTTGTACTCTACATAAGATGTACCTAAGCTGATTTTCCTTCTGAGTTAGATAACAGAAAAGAACTTTTACAAAGAGCTTATCTGGGAGAGAAAATAGGCTTTACTGTAGAGTGTAAATTGAAAGGTCCAAAGAATAGATTTAAATGTCACAGTGAAGCACTGTTACAAGAAAATAAGGAAGAGGGGAAATTTAAGCCTTCAGTGTCTTGCCCTGTTCGGCTTCTTTGTCATCAAGCAGATCTATTCTTTGTGAACTCGATTCTGAGTGAAATTAACAGAAGCTTCAGCTGATAAGTTTTTCTAAATGCCCGAGCTAAGATTCGGCAACTTTTACAAATGTATCATCGGTCTTGCTAGTGTCAGTATGAGTTTGCACACAGAAAGGCAAATTGATTATCCTAACAAAAGTATATCCTCTGAACAGTTTTAAACCCTGCAGTAACGGGTTTCTACGGGTTTCTACGTGAAAAGAAAAAACAATGACAGATGCAAAAACGCATGCAGCTTTATTAGGAAAGTGCCTGTGAATGCGCACTGATCAGCGAATCAGGTGATGTGCAAGTGCTTTATCTTCCCTCCCATTGATGTGGTGGCTGCACATTGATGTGGTGGCTGCAGAGGATGCAACTACTATAACCATGGATTGCCTTCAGATTGTCTGTGGTTGTTGTGGTCTCTTTGAAGCTCAATCAATTGTCATTGCAATCTTTTTCCTCTCAGTCTTCTGTAGTAAATGACAATTACACGAACTTTAGTTCCTTGAGGCCGAATGTGTTCCACTACTTTGTGCATGTGTCACATATGCTTCTTTTCCCGCAATTGTACAGCAGACCTCTGAAGAAAATTAGTCGTCAAACGTCCAAAAAGTCCTGCTTTCTTTTCGTTTAGACTGAATTAAAATCTAGATCTTACGAATAATGCATGCTACTGAAATATGACAAAACCTTCATGCTTACACAAAGCTTCGATAACAAAAGCAGTAAGCTGTGTTAACAAAGTGCAGTGCCATTTACAAATTTTGACCATGATTAGGCATGACCAAGATAAAAGGTACCGTTACTGCAGGGTTTAAACAGCTACTGAAGGTTGTGTACCGTTGTGCCTCTTTACTGATTACAACATGAAATGAGCACAGCAAAGATAATGGATATTAAATGGGGATGAAAGGACAAATTATGCGAATATCTAAAAGCATAAAGGAGAAAAAGGCTTGCACCTAATTGTGAGGTTGCTAGGATATTACTCTAAAAAGTTGTACAACACCTTTGTTCGCGTCGGTTACCAGCGGAACCTGGCAAAGTGACTTCAATTGTAAAGGATGTATATCCCAGTACATTTTAAGGTACACTAAGTTTCTTGATGCTCATTGTCTGCCAGTAAAAGGCATAGATGCAGAATGAAAGGTGAGCATCAAATCTTGTGTTTGTCTTTGCAGGGCTTGCTGATTGCTATTGTTCTATTTCGTGATCGGTGAATAAACTTTGATTGCTTCACCGTTCAGTTCATGTGGCGATAAATGGCACCTTCCATCAAAGTGGCAGCATCTCTTTCATTGCGGTATTTCCATAGATTTTTATTGTTCGTACCTCCATGTGTTTCCATCATTTGGACAAGAGGAAGACATGCAGTTTAATCAAGGAACATTGCAATCTCACTTGCAGCAAAGATAAAGAGAGGACTTGCAGGATTTTAATTCATTCAAATACAAATACACTTTTAATACTTTCCTATCGTTTATGATCAGGAAGGCATCTAGTTTATGGTTCATTTTGTTTAGTATTTATGAAGCATTTTGTATCCTGTATGTTTTTGCTTTGAGGGTGAAATGACCCAGAGAATGACTTGTGTACTAATGGCTAACCTTTGTTTCTGTCATCTGTTGTTCGCTGAAGCATATTTTCATAACACCAACCTATATTCAATTACCATCCAGATCTCTAGGGTACACACCTAATATCCAAATATAGTTCCAAGATGAACCCTGGCGATGAGAGCTGCTCTCTTCAGACTTTGCCCAATGGAAAGCCACATTCTGAAGTGATCTTCATTAAGGCCATATGATTAGTTTGTTGTTTGGAGATGACAGGCGGAAGGAGATAAGATGGATCAGGCCTTGCCTGGATGAGTAGCCGTGGTAGGGTGGGGTACTGGAAACAGCCAGGGAGAGAAGCCTGGTGAGGTGACGGGGGAGAAGCTCTGTCACACGTCACCCCGATCTGACTGTGATCCACTCTACCCCTCAGGGGTCCACCCATCCATCATACACTGTCACAAGTATCATCCATAACTATATGCCTACTTGCTAATCATCCCAATGGGAAATGTTTTTATTCAAACTCAATCCCTCAGAGGAGACAGACTCGGGGAGGTCTCATCTGCTCGTTCTACTACTTCACCCCAAGCTACGGAAGAAACTGAGCACTTGAAACTTATATAATTCATCGCACTATCCCTCTTTTAATACTCAAAACAGATTCTACACAACAGTTATAGTCAACCTTCTTACAAAGTCCAATAAATCTTGGATCATAACAAATTGCTCAGTTTCTGATTATATAATCAATCTGTATTAATATCCCTCGGATGACTTGCTAAAATCACACTGAGCAAGCAAAGCATTTTGCCACTGGTGTTTGCCAACAATGCAGAAGAATTTGCGTGGCAGCCAGGGTCCAGGAAAATAAGAGCTATCAAATGTCCACTCAGATTAATTACATCAAGCAAAGCAGTGTTTGCATACAAGTCTATTGATAGACTATTACAAGCCCGGAGTGGCCCATTCATGGCCTGTCTAATTCTTAGCACAATTACATGCAATGGGCCATCTCACATTGATGGCTAAATCATGTCCGTGCATTTAGTAGGCTGACCACTGGCTTTAGTGACCAGTGTCCAGCTGTGGGAACGGTAATGATTGCAGGCAACAGTGTAATAATGCCAGTGAAAGCACGCCACTGTGACATCCGTTGTTTCCAGAAATTAAACTGTTCCATGCCACGAGTAAAACTGACTGGTGCCGTAAATTTATTTCTGAATTGTAACAAGTTTTTGCATCATCCAATCATCGTGAATAGATCGTCTCTGATTCAATAAAGTTGTTGAGAGAAATGCAGGAAGGTGCCACCAAGTACTACTTGTACTGCTAAACTTCGACCACTTGGTACTTTCTACAGGATTAGTTCACTTTTTGCCCATTTATTCTTTATCTGTTGGGTTTACTCAATCCATCCTCATTCGCTGATACCACTAATCTACAGTGGTCACTCACTCCGTTTTGAAATGACAAGTATGAGAGTTATGAAAACATTGGACTGACCGCGGTGTCGGTGGTAGTCACGTTCCGGAGATAAATGACCAGCGCTGCATCAACACACGCGGCCGGCATCCTTCACAATTCAATGATTTAAACGAGCCCATTGTTTTCATTTCAAGTATCTGTTTTTCATTCTTTGAGTGCTAACTGACGTAAACTTTGAAACGGTCGTGGTTGAGGTATCGTGGCTCAAATTTGGCTTGAGAACAGCTGGAAAAAAGTTTGGTTTAATCTTCTAAATTTAATGTGTATGGATTGAAAACTGTTTCTACATGTATTTACATTGGACCCCTACATTGAAGAAAAAAATCGAAAGGCTTTGTGAATGAAATTTGTCGATTTTAACAATGTGATTTGTTCTATTCAACAGGGGAAAAGTCACCTTGTAATGTCCAGCAAATGTCAGAGGCCCTAACATCATTAGTGTAGTGTGTGTCACTGTGTCAGTGGGTGGAGCCTAATGAATAGGGACTATTTTGTGTTGTGTAGGAAGAATGGGTGGTATGTGATGTGGCTTGAGGGAGCGGGACCTCTGACCTGCTGTAGTAGACGGTAGTAGCGTTGAGTAAATGGAAAGATGACTGCAGGCCGCTCGGTCTCTTCACCTCCGGAAACTGCTGACACCTGGTGAACACAGCAGAACTACACATCAAAACAAAACACTTTCAAATCAATCACATTTTATTGCAGCAGTTCGATTCTTTTTCTTTTACTCTTGCGGCTGTGAACCTGAAAAATTAAGTCGAATTCCTTTGCAGATAGATGATCTGTACCTTGGTGCTTTGGTAAACTGCCAAAGTTTGAAATATCTAAATTTCCAGTTTCACCCATTTGCTCTCTCCATGAGCAAAACCACAACTACACTTTTCACGTCTGGATAAAATATTTATTGAAAAATAACTTTATCATCTCTTTGAAAAATCAAAAGTGTTTTTACTTTTTCTAAAGTTCGTATTCTTTTGCTGCACTAATGACACCTGGAGGATGCGGGCCATTATGATACATTAAACCTCGTTGATGGGTGTGATATCACAATGTACAATTGTAAAAAGTGATGGAAAGCAAAATCAGCATGCGAGGGCAGAAAGGCATTAATTAAGCCATAATATGGTCACTACCCATCAAATTGCAATATTATGATCGCTTATTGGTCATGTAATATTCATAGTAAAGGAGAGGGATAATACGGTGGAATATAAGAAGAAGTCTAATGAATTAAGGGGGTTAACTAGATGAGTGATGAACAGTAGTGACAGGGTGATCAGCATGCAACCCTGGAGCAGCCAGAAGAGTGAGCTGTTTGGTGAGTTGGATTGATTGATACGTGCTGTGGTAGCCCAGGGGTCAGTACAGACCCCCTTCCACCCCCTAGTTAAGCTCTACTACGCTCCCAACAGTGTGGGAACATAACTTTTCAAACACCTGAAGCACTCTTTTCCTGGTCAGTATCTCGTGTACATGTTCACTAAACATTTTTAGAATGCCCTGATTTCCCTTTCGTGCGCGTAAAAAATAGGTATTCCAAGCTATTTTCAATGATCAATGCTTGCTGATAATTGAAAAGTGTGAGGCGTTTGAGTTTGTGTGAGTTTGAGTTTGATTTGTGGAAAATTTCTCGAGGGCAAACCTTCAAGTAACGAGTACATTGATATTCCAAGAAACAGCTTTGGTGGTCAGTCTGGATAACGTTATCCCAACAGTGCCCGCTCCACAGTCAGATTTATAAAAATTTACTTGTGAATTGACATTGATTAAAGTCACATTCTCACTCTCTCCAGACAGGCATGCTGAGGCCTTTAAAACCAAACCAATGTACATGCAGTAATTTGGCCTAGCATCGAACTCATTTTCTGAGCTGAAAGAAATGTTTGTAATAGGGAGTCATTATTTATATTCTTTCAAATTGTAATGGCTTACGAAGCTTGAAACGGTATAATTATAATTGATTAAAGAAAGACTTGTAACAACATTAGGTAGATACGGTCCTGACCCTGACTTTGACCTTACCTCAAGGTCACTTTGGAAGTTACAACTGCAGCTGGCCCAAGGTTAACGAATGACACTCAAAGCTGTAAGATCAAGCTGGACTGTCTCTGTGAAGGTCAGCTTTTGAAATAAGGTCACCAGGAGAACACATGTTCGTGGGAATTAGTTTAGATAGACATTACAACTGAAGCACTTTTAAATGTTCTGGACTGGAGTATTTGAAATACGTGTGTATTTAGCATTTGAATGTTTTGCCAGCTGGATAGCACATTCAAATTTAGATTTCTTTTTTCAGGTTTTATTAAAGATCTGAATCACTGAAATAATGCTGACTGGAGGTCTCACATTGTACGCAATGATGATAAGTGTGTTAATTGATATAGTACCAGTCTCATAGCAACAATAATAAAAGTAGATTGTTCGTGAAAATATTTTTGTGGTTATGAGGACACTTCACATTTTATTTTATCATATGTTTGTTGTTGGAGTGTGCTTTCTCTATGTGTTCGAGTTTGAGTCATGGTTTTAAAAGTTGAGTTTGAGTCATGGTTTGAGTCATAGTCATAGTTTTAAAATATCAATATTTTTTTTTGTTGTATGGCATGTTCTAGATAAATCTAAGTTCTATTTTTTTCCTGTTTCATAGTTCTCCCAAAGGAACAGCATGAGCTTTTTTTGTCAATGTTTCGAAGCATGGAAGAAGAGAATCTTATCTGATGTTTTCTGTCTGATTACTTATGTTTCTCTTCTCATCGTGATTAATGAATACTCACTGAATACTATATGTCTATGTATTTCAAAACAGAAGTGCCGTTTGACTTCCAGATTTTTTTAGACGAAACTGCGCATATAATAAACAATGACTAATTGAAACATTATGCGAATACCGTGGACATGAGTTTATGTTTTATGCTCATCATATTCGCTCGTGGCTAAAACACATACATGCATGTTACGACATTTGTGTGTGTTTAGCTGATGTACATGTTACATGATAGACTGGATCAAGGTACAAAGTCATACACATGAACATACATTATGCCATAGTTGAGTAGATGACGTGTCCACTTGGGTTACGAGGATCATTCCGGATGAAAATATTTATCCGACGTTGTGTTTTGGCAGGAAGGACACTCGTGCTTCACTGTTACAAAAACACATCAGTAGATAATTGGTTGGAAAATAATATAATCGTATAATATGTTATGTTGCTATTTATAACAGTGATTTCCGCGAATGGAGTATTTCTTTATTGTAATTTACGAGACAAAACAGACGTAGCAAAAAGTAAAATTACCCTGGTATGATTGTAATATATTACTTTTTTCTGAACATTTGTGTCATACTGGAATTTGCAATAGAGTGAGTTCAGATGCACTTGCCTGGCATGGATGGATTTTCTTCAACCCCATGAAAAATAAAACAGGTGTAGAAAGATGTATATCAGTTACATTCTTATCTGCTTACCCCGCGTACAGCATGTTCAGCGCGCTTAAATCCTATTGAGCTTCTGCCTTCGACATGTTCATAATATCATTCAACCCTTAGTCATTATTCAGTCAGAATTAAGTACCAGTTAGCTTAACACTGAACAGGTATACTTGTTAGTGGTCAGGCTTGATTTGTGAGAAGTTGAAATATGAGAGTAAAGTTAGCTGAAGGTCAATGAGTCAGATGACCTCTGATAAGAATGTCTCTCCTTTTCCAACCTCAAATTTGTTACTTCTTGTTCGTAGTTGGCCCTTTTTATTGAATTCTCAGAAATAAGCAAAGATAAAATAAAATTGGGTCATGGAAAAGTTTGGTTAAAAACAATTGATAAACCATGGTTGTGACACATACAGATACATTTCCAGAAA
Source organism: Haplosyllis leylae (assembly GCA_038406175.1). NCBI lineage: Eukaryota > Metazoa > Annelida > Polychaeta > Phyllodocida > Syllidae > Haplosyllis > Haplosyllis leylae. The sequence goes on along the minus strand of JBCAUG010173250.1, from coordinate 11,199 downwards.
TCCTGAAAATAAGAGGTCAAGTTTCCGTTTGACACGCTAATAAATCCGAATGGGTATTTAATTCATGGAAGCAGGTACGTAATTATCACCCGAATGCTGATGAGGAGGCCATAATGAGCCCCAGTCGTTGCAGGGTGCTGTTAACTATCTGTGCTATATGGGTAATGTACTCAGGAGCACGAGGGTAATTATGAGCCATGTGATGAATGATTATGAGAAGGGTGCTGGTTTGTTTTACCCACCCACCTGTGGTTGACCACAGTCTAGACACTATCGAACTCCACATGATAAAAACAACACAGCCAGGTCAGGCATCAACTTTTTTTTTATAAATCAGCTCCTACTGTGCACATGCACTTTTCTGAATAAAAAGGAGTAGCCTAAAACAAACTACTGAAACAGTGGCTGAACTACTATTAAGAAGTAAGTGATCCCCCCTTTCAGAAAAGGCTCCTGGGGGAATATCTGTGAACAGTTTTTTTTTCCGAATGCAAACAAAAACGTTTTTGGCACATGTAGAGTGTGCAAAGCAAAGCTATTTGTATGATATGGTACATAGATCACAATTGATCAGGTTATAGGTGGTTCAAAGGGTTTGACTGCCAGTAAATGAGGTGATTTCTCAGGGTAATAGTACTGGGTGTTTCATGGCTGATCAGCGCAGAATGTATGTTATTTCAGCCACCTCTGTGTTCTCTCTCGCAGAACCGAAGCCGTCCAACCCACAGTTCAGCTGCAATAACTTTACAATCCATTTATGCGCAGCATTACAGGTATCGTTCAGATAACTAAAAGCTACGTTGGTCTTAACGTCTGCACAATTTGCTTCCTTTGACTACAAGCGTAACAGATATAAATTTAGAATGAATTTGTCTGCAATTTCAGCTTTTGAATGCGAAACTGGCACTGCAAAGTGTAGGTCTTTTTGAAATGTAATTCTAAACATTTGAATTTAATTTTAGAATTCAGATTTCTTTGCTTAGGCATAAGTTACAAATCCGAAATTTATTGCTTTTTTTTCTCACTCCCTTTCTGTTCTTCGCAATTTTTGTATGTTTTTAGTCAAGACATTTATTCTACCTCGCATTACTTTTTCCATCATTTACTCACAAAAGAGAGTAAGAAGATTGTGTTCTGCGGTGAGAGGCAATGGGGGAGTTATTATTTTATGTGACAGATGACTGTGTCAGAACACATCTATGAATTCATATCACACTGCAGGCGTATGGCTGTCCAAACTCGCGGTCTTCACAAATCCAGAGTGGATCTGTATCTTTTTCGCCCGAGGTCTCAGCGAAAAAAGCTGAAGAAACACTGCTTTCTTCACACACACAAGCTATTTGCCGGGCACTGGCCAAATCTGATTAACGGAATTGCATTACTGTGGCTTGTTTGCGGTGTAGGGGGAAAGGGCCAAGGGATCACTGATGGGCAAAGGTTTATGAATGAATAGCTCAGGTCGAGTTTGGACGGAGCCCAGGGAAATGCGGTTGACCTCCGTGTGATTAGTGCTGTGTTGAGGTGCAACAACTACGATGTGCTCAGGGGAGGTAATGGGTCCTGCAATGCTTCTGCAATAAAAGGTATAACGGGGGTGGGGCGGTGGGGGAAGGGGGTTAGAGGCAGAAGCACTATGCAGCAACAGGACTTGCTGTGAAGCGCTGACCCACCTTTGTGATCCCGACTTGTAATTTGAATAGCGCGGGTTAGTTCATCTCTGTCCATCACATCAACTCCAGTGTTTGCCAGGTCTGACCACCGACAATACAGGACATGACACAACCCCGACCCGCGGCACATTACATTTGTCTTTGACATTTCTGTCAGCTCTTGTTGATGTCTTTCTATTCAATGTGGAATGTTGCTTCGCCCAATATTGACTAGCCTATAGCGAGTAATGAAATCTAAACAACTCTTTGGCCCATCATGTATGTACACTGACCACCAATTCAAAACACGGTGTAATGAAGGGACTCCAGTGTTAAACAGTCGTGTTGATATATCCAGAACTCAGATGGATTCCGTGTCTACAGGATCGATCTCCACTCCATTGTTACCTTTGTTCAAAGCACTATTGACACTGGGGACACGAAAGTCAGAAAGCTGGACACTTCACTTTTACAAATTGCATCGACATGTCCTGCGTTATGCCACACTCGATGAGCATTGACTCCACATGTAACGTTGAATTTACTGGCAAGTACACAAGGCCTTCTGTTTCAATTTTGCTACAGTTGTAATAATGTCTTGCAACTGATTGCATTACGACCCAAATTATTTTACAGCTTAAAAATGTGTGACAATGCAGCTGTTTCTGAATGCATGTTGGCCTATAAACTTAATAATATCTGTCCTACTGAAGCAATATCACCTCACCCTGGGCTGGTTCGTGTGTGGACAAAGAATATAATTTGCCTCTGTTAATTGGAGATGTCGTCCCAATTATAGCTTGGACTAATAAGCGAGGAATATAAAGCTTAAAGAAAAGTAATATTGGCGCTTTATTCTGCTCCAATTTGGCACATCATGTAAATTGGTGATGCATTGATGAACCTTGTGCCCAGAGGGCAACTTCTTGACTATTTAGATACTATAAAACACACAGTTGACAATGCATGGTAAAAAACAACACCACTGGCAATGCATTTTCTGTGCAGTTTATTAATATCCATCTCGTTTGCATTCTGCCATTGTTACAGATCCAACAAAAACATGAGCACGCTTTGCTTATTATCGTCGTACATAAATTTTACTCAAAAAAGTTTCAGGCAAAAAAAATTCAAGTACAATTTTTATTAACTTGCTGTTGTTTTCTTTTGGTACTGTGGTCTGTGGGTCATTAATGTACTATTAAAAGCCTATAATGTTTTGAAAATTAAGCTGGGAAACTCGAGCCTGTTTCATACTGAAAATTATTAGAATAACTATGGGATTATCTGCTGAAGATAATACTCGGTCTGTCTGTCACTAAATATCCTGCAATGTATTTGCACCGTATTTAAATAAAAACCGTGACAAGATAAGCTGAAAATAGCACGCTGTAAAAGTCAAATGCGAATGAATAGACCAATGATTTGTCATTAGCGGTAATTAACTTTATCGACCCTCACAAAAAAGCGAAGCTCTAAGGGAAGAACAAAAGGAGCCAAGTGGAGAGAGAATGACGTTGAGTCCTTTGTATTCTGATATATTTATATGGTGATAGTTTGTAATTAGAGTCATTTGCCAACATCAGCAAAGGGGCGGATGTCCCGACCCTAGGGCTTTAATACCCCACCTCTGACCCCGTGACTGAATTACTTGGAACCTTATGATCTCGCATTTACTGCGCATTGGAGCAAACCAGTACAGGCGACACAATGTCACAATCAAGTTCAGCTGTATTATTTTCAAAAGGAATGCTTTGTAAAAGGAATGAAATATAAAATATCTACCACAGTAATGTGCGAAAAAAATTGTTTCGGTTTTGCCAATTAGAGATAAAGATACATGCCATATTTCGAGATGGAATTGAATAGTGGAATAGCTTGTGGCAGACGGCCCGGAGATTGTCTGCCGTATGTCCAGCTCTTGTGCAAACCTCTGACAGTAATTTGTGACTCCTGACCTGACTGGGTGAAGAGGTGCGCGGTTTACTTCATAACTCCTGACTACATCCTGACAAGCTGTAATGAGACCCCGGCTCACAGATTCAACCCCGAGGTCCGAGGCTATGTCAGAGATCTTGGTACGTTGTTTTTCCAGGGCAATCTGTGGTCTCCCAGGATGAAGATGCAGCTAATTTTGATGCACTTAGCCCTTGCTCTCCATAACAGTCATCCTGACATGTTGGCTTTCGTGGAGCACGCAAGTCGAGACCAAGGGCAAAACAGAGGGCAGGATAAAGGCTCAGAGGCCAAAGCACCTGACAGAACCGGTTGATATGTTAAAGAAAATCATCTTATTCATCTTATTGCTGCTTATATCAGATGCTTTTCAAGTTAGTTTTTCCACAGAGAAGATTTGATTAGGTTTTGCTGGGTAAGGTTGACAGCACTTAAAGCCTAATCCCAGAAGGTCTTTGCTCAGTAACCCTGCCCTGGACCTTTCTGTTGACCCTCTGTGCTCTTGCACAAACGGAGAGTCAAGATCCTTTGGCATAGAGGCCACAGAGTTCCGGGATCAAACAAACCACTAAAGTGTCCAACAAAATTGAGGTGCACTTTTTTCAAGGCAAAGGCATCTTATCTGTCAAGCCCTTTATGAAGTTCCATTTATCTTGGGTAAGGTTTGGGTAATCTATAGACCTTAGGTGTGTGCTTGTTTGCCACGGCACCTTTAACCCTTTGGGCCCTCAACATATAACCAGGTGAAAAATACAGGTCAGAGGGTTAATCCCAATGGGAGACCTCATAGGATCAATGCTGGCTCATAAATTGTAGCACCATACAGGAGAAATATGATGGAAAAAAGTAAGCAATCTGTACAGTGGGCTTTGTGTGGGGTCTGCCTTTATTGATTTCCACGTCTCATATCAGAAATAAAGATAGTGCCATTCAAACTGCGAAATTGTTCCAACTTCCTTTCTCATGAAAGGAGGCACCGTTTGCTATAAAATTCATGGTACTTCTTGTATTAATACTCTGAACGACATATAACAAAAAAAGTAACACTGATTTCAGCGGGGAGACTGGAAAAATATGAAATTCATCACAAATTCATCACTTGGCCAGAGCATATGTGGACGGCATAAAAATGTCAACACACAAGCCCCCACCCCCCCAAAAAAAATCTGGGAGTTTGGGATTTAGACACATCTGGACTCAGGAACAGAAGTTGGAAACCCTCACGACCCCCCACCTAAGAATACATGGGAATTCAGCATTTCGGCAGGTTTGTACTCGGGAACAAAAGTTGGAAAACCCACTGCCCCCTCGAAAGCATGGGATTTAGACAGAATTGGACTCAGGAACAGCAGTTGGAAACCCCACTGCCCCCCACCTTATGAAGGGATTGTTTTAACCTTAGGATCAGTTTGCACGGGTGTCACTTTCAGTCCAGTTCGGAGGTGCCTCCTTTGTCAAAGGTTTTGATTTTGTCACTACCAGCTCAGTGTTACAAAGGTAATGTTAAGGTGATGTTGAATATTTCGCAGGTACTTTACTGTGCTCTACAACAGCAAAACATTTGTTTTAAAAGGTGATTTTCAGAGGACTGAATTATATCCTTTTTGCAGGTTTAGGCGTCGGGTGCTTTGTGCGGGTGATATTGCACAATGTTAGGAAGCAAAACAGCTTGATGGAAAAAGAACTAGGTCCAGAAGGAGGGAAACCAAATTGTGCTCATGTTGGTGAGACATATTGCAGGTAGGGATTTAAAGCAGTTTTCTATTTGAAGACTCTTTTATCAAAGCACAGTTTACATGTATCCCTATCAAAACCCACTCTATTATTTGCAATGTGACAAATACTCAATTACCTCATGTCATGTTTTGAACAAAATGTCTAGGCTCGATTGTTTTTATTTTCTCCCAAAATATTTGCAAAAATCCAGAGGTTTGTTTTTGCGGGTCAATTATGACCAGAAGTTAAAATCTCCCAGGGATGTGCTGATTGAATTAATCTTCATAAATATGACCGTCACATGTGAAATGACTCATCTCTTGCTGAGTACAGCGTTAAAAACACTCGAAACAGCGTGAAACTGTTATTGTCTCATCTGCAAACCTAGGTGGAGTTCTACCCACTCAGAGAAACCCTAAACAGCAAATGGTTAAAGGTTTAGTAAAAATGTATGTTTTGGCGCCGTTTCAGGATTAGCTTAAAGCAGCATAAACTTTAAAGTGACTACAGAGGACTCTGTAGTGCCGTGTGTAGTTATTTAAATTTAATGTTCCAAAGTGATTAAACGTATAATGCACTCACAAGTATTTACATATAATCTAAACCAATTCAATTGGCAATTGAGAGTCCATGCGAGAGTATTCACGAGCGGCTAAACCCTAGTCAAGTATTCATCGTTATCATTCGGTTACTCTTGGAAACATTTTATTACCAATTATCATGATTAAGTGAACCTAGAATGGTTTGTTTATCCAGTTAATAGGCAGTTTAAAGCTGGTAGTATCTGTTATAACAAATCTGATGGTTACAGGAGGGGTGGAATTCTTGCCAAATAGCTGTATCCATCATAAACGCCTGGTGCATGTACGTCTGCATCGACAAAATTCTTCATTGTAACACAGTACAAATTGAGACGTTAAACAAACAAATATTTAGCTGTTAACACCTCTGTCAGAAATTACAATCACAGATCAGAAGACGGCACTTGACCACCGCCTGAGTATGGGAGTTTGAAAAGCTATGAAATCTCAATTTAATTCAATTAATAGGAAGATTTGATGAGATAGAGATTGCAGTAAGAGGGCCATAATCCCTCCCTACCAATCTACAACATTAGGAAGGGGCTATAAAACCATTAAGTGGTCAGTGGTGGGACCATTATGACTACGTATCAGCTCCCTTTGGTGACTCTAATAGCTCTACAATCACTTGGTGCAATATTGGTCCCTCAGAAACCCTCTAGAGTTGATAAGACTCCTGGGGATTGCCTCAAGTTATGTTATTTTAAAAAAATCCAAACCTTTTATGGGAGCTGTGAGAAACAAGTATGGTATGTGTACCTTGTGTAAAGTAGAAGGATACAGTTAAAGATCACCTGTTTGATAGGTCCCTGAGGCATGCAAGACGAACTGTTTTCAGCTACAGGAAAGGAATGGGGTTAAAAAGTTAGAGAATATTGTGCACAGAAAAGGGTAAAGTGGCTGTGCAACAGGGCATAACTTTTTTGCCAGGGTTTGCAAAGGGCTGCATTGTGTGCTTGACATTTTGCTCCAGGTCACAAACTCAGACATATAATTGATGGCACAACTAGTCAATGATAGTCTCTTATTTGAGATCTTCTGAGGGTTGTTTTTGAACAAACAGTGTAGTGCAAGTTTATGCAGTACGTCTGATGATCGGGTATACCTCCGACCCAGAACTATTTTCTCTGTCTTTTCACAGAACCCGTCACAATTGTTCCATCAAGTTTTTCCTAAATTTAGTTGTTTTTTGTAACAGGAATATCAAATATAAATTTCACAAATCTACAAATCAATATTTTCATCTTACATGTTTTAATAACTAGTTTTCATCCTACATTTTTTAATAACTTGTTTTCATCCTACATAAAGTTTTTTTAATAACTTGTTTATTGACGTCATTTTGTTTTAATTTAAATTAGTGCAAATAGAGTACAAAGAGGACACAGATGATGATTTAATGAAAAACTTGAATGGTTTCTTTTAGTGGTTAATGTTGACTTTGCACCCCTGTTGCCCCGCTTCTTGCCCCAAGTTACACCACTTTACATAGCGTCACCTCAAGGGCCGTGAGGTCAGCCGTGAGGGGCTTCACGAACCGATCTTCTGAAACTTGACGTAAAAATCTAAACACTGGATCCTATGAAAAGTTCTGATCTTGATGCAAGATATTTGCTTTTTCTTCCCTTGACGAGCATTGTGGATCTGCCTCTGATATTATGCATGATTATTCAGTCTACATACCAGTATTTCTATGGAATATGATAAGTTTTTGTCAGGGGGATACACAAGTGGTTATTGTTGAGCAATGATAAATGTTAGAGAGCTGTCACACTGTCCTGTGATCGATGGCCTTGTGATTGAACTACTAAATCTGATCATTCCTTTACAAGGCACGATCATTATTATTATTAGCCAAGATTCGGGGGACAGGTTAATGATAAATGGCATAACGAGGTGTTTTAAAGATTTCCTAGTCAAGCAATAGAAATTATATCTTTTTGCTTCAAAGGAGAGATTATTCTCATTCATTACGGGTTTGTGAGCTTCGTTGTCGTAGTGTGTAAAAAAGTGAGTCAAACGCATTGAGGTCATTGCATGATCTCTATGTGTAATTATAGCCTTTAATCATTTGGCTTTTACCTCAATATACGTGACATGCAATAAACTTATTACAACATATGAATTGCCTCTCTTTTCGCATTAAATGTACAGAGTTACAGTAATGCACTAACAAAAAGTTATTTTATACTTAACACTTCACCGGAATCTACTTGTGTTGATAAATATTACACAGAAGAAAAAGAAAACAAAAATAAGAAGTTGCGATATATTGTTTATGATAGGTGTAGTTGGATACAACACTGTTTGCTTTTTCACTGGCTTTGTTTATTGGTAACAGAAAGAAACTCAGCTTGTTAGGACATAATATCCATTGACAGCCCAGTCTACCCATTTCGTCTCCTTAGATATTTAATACTGATTTTACAGGTACCTGGATCGTACACTTTTTGCACAGTATGAAGAAATACATAAACACATGAACGTTTAATTTGAAGCAATAAAAGGAAATTATGTGAATGTATTTTCTGTAGGTTATTTCGGAGATGAATTGGCCTCTTTGCCAAGACTGGCGCTATTCAGTTCAGGTCTGGATCTCACAAATTCGAGTGAAAGTGGAGGAGTAGATAGCAAAATGAGCTCTAAAATAGATAGCTAATATGTCATGTGCCACAGACATGGTAGTTTAGTGATGATTGGGTGCTAATTAAAGACTAATGAAGGGGCTGATGAGGGCTGCAATGGATCAGGGTTAAATACAGCTGACGAGCTGCTCTGTATCCAACTAGTACTCATGATGTATGTGTCTAGTGACCTATAGGGGCTGTCACCCTGACCTTAAAGCCCAGGGGTCAATCAGCCTACAAATTGCCTGTAAACATTTACCACCTTCAAGTTCTGGCAAAACAAAACACAAACTCCCCGTGGCGAACATTTCGTTGCAGTTGGGATAATTAATTATAGATATATCGTGTAATTCCGTAAACATTCAACTTTGGTGATATATATATGTCTGACAGAACGAGGTCAAGGTATCTGGGCTGTTCTGACCAGTGCAATACACATAACCTGGTAGGTACTAGATCTACATACAGCATACACGTCCAGTGAAGTTCATCACCCACAAGTATTTCTGAAAAGTGAAGTGAGTGGCATTCACAATGAAACAATAAAATATAACATCGTGACCTTAACAACTTTCACCTACACATTCTGACATAATGACATCATGACGGGACTGTAAAATTAAATTCCCACCAATGAATGCAGTTTACTTATCGTACAAGTGCCAAGGCATTTTCCCAAAATACTGTAGACCCACCGAATCAATCACTAAGATGACTCCAAACTAGCCAGCAATAGTAACTACTTACATAAATGTATGTTTTCTGTGTTCTTAACAGTGCAATACACATAACCTGGCAGTCCAGTTCATCACCCGCAAAAAGTATTCCTAAAAAGTGAAGTAAGAGCATTCACAATGAAATAATAAAATATAACATCATGACCCTAGTAACTTTCACGTAAAGAGACATTCTGACATAATGACATTACGCCAAAACTGTAAAATTAAATTCCCACCAATGAATGCAGTTTACTTATACCCAAGACATTTTCCCAAAATACTATGAGCACCCCACCCCCAATCAATCACTAAGCTGACTCGTAACGAGCCAGCAATAGCGACGACATAAATGTATATTTATCTATGTTGTTAACACCAATCATTACGCTAATTAATTTAAATGGCAATTAATTGGATGCGTGTGTGTCTGCTTGTGTAAGCCTCACATTACTAAATCATTAACTGATAAGATAATTTGTGGAGATTTTCTGACACTTTCTCCAAAAAATTGAACGATTTGTCTACGTTGCTATCCACAGCAACAAACATAGGTAATAATCTGGCGGAGATTGCATGAAAATATTTGCTTTGCATGAGACCAAAACATATGTGACAGCTATTTTACAAGAAGAGACGTGAGATATTCCAGAAATTTACATGTTACTAGGAAACTACATGCAGTTGAACGGTGAAGAACACTTGAACGTATACATAGTAAATATTTTAAAGCCCCAGGAAAAGACCTCTTCTGGTGAAATGTTTTACGTACAAAGAGACAAGAGATAGTGACCAACAACTCATTTCTATCAACCAGTATTTTGAACTTTTTTCCCACTGTTTACCCTATTTTGCCTGAGGCAGTACTTGGCTATTGCCTTGTACCAATGGGCTGTCTTTTGTGGCCTATCATCATCTATGAAGAAGGAGCAAGCCATGAGAAAGTAGTTTTGATAATTGGATGACAGTCCAGAGAGCATCAAAGAAGACCTACTGGGTTTTCCTATAAATGTTTGCCTTTGTAAGACTGATATGTCCACCCTGGACCCCTCATCCCTCAGGAAAAAGACAACTTCGCACCCCACTCTTTTCTTTACCTACTCGAATGACCATTTCAATTGGTCTGTGATTTGTGCATAGGTGTGATAAGCCTAATCTAACGTTTTCCGTAGTTATATGTTATTGTTGTATTTCAGTTGTGAAATACGGCACAGAATAAGGAACGTTTACCCTTGATAAGAGATGAGCGCTTTGGTGAAATTTAGAAGCAAGGTTCACCATGTCAGACAAGTTATTGTTATTGTAAGCAAGCATGTTCAGGCGGAATTGTTACTAATTTTGAGTTTCAAGTGCCTTTGAAAAGAGGGGAAAATCGGTGATACTTTTTTGAGGTTAAGTGTTGAAAGATGAGTGTATTTTGTTGTGTGAGGTAGGTGTCCGTGTGATGTAGAGGAAGAATAACCGGCCCCTCAGACAGACCACTACCTGAGACACAGAGATGCTTCCCTTTGAAATGATGTCTCCTCGTCCCTCCTCCCTGTCAATGCTTAATTGAAAATATCAGAAAATCACTCTGAAACCCATGAGAAAGTGCGTACTCAATTACAGTTCCAAAAGAGAAGTATGTTATTGAAAAGTTCAAGAAACCAACTAAACGAAATATTTGTTATAATTTCATGCATGTAGAGGACGTTTTAAATTCTTTTACACCCTGTTGAATACTGAAGAATCTGATATCATTTAATGACTATTCTCATATTGTAACCATGGACGACTGATTACTTTGATATTTTTACGGGACACTGATAGATTTGGAAAATGCAGTTTAATCAAGAATGTCAGTACGTTTATCAAGCACAAGTAAAATGATTATTTAGTGTAACGGTGGGGACCACCGTTGGGTCTTTTTCTCTTAAAAATATTGTCTTTCTTGTCTTTCCGTGTGAACAAGGGT
>JBCAUG010173140.1:0-19999 GCA_038406175.1 Haplosyllis leylae | reverse complement strand
CATTGGTTATACTACTACAGTGTAGAAAGCCTAAGGTTGAAATGGCTAGGCTAAACCCCCACACAGTAATAAACATACATATTGCAAACCAAACCCATATTTACATTCTGTTACTTAGAAGTTTGAGAGCAAAAATCAAATATTAATTGTAGAAATGGGCAATATATGAAAAGTTATGCCAAGCGAAGTGAGGCTAAAAAAAAATTTTGCTCAAAAATTGTATTTTTAGAACTTAAATTAGGTAAAATCCTAAAAAAGTAGGAAAAAGTAGGAATTTGACCCTAAAGTAGGAAAAAGTAGGGAAAATCCTGAAAAGTAGGAAAAAGTAGGAACTTTCCACCCTGGAAGTTGTTTAATTGTCTGAACTGTTCATGTCTTTAAAAAGCCTGAGCTGTGCAGTTTAATTCCAAGTAGGAAACCAATACTTTCCGAATTGTCCACACCCTGGGAACCCCTCCACCCGCAAAATATTACGCAATCCAAAGACACAAAGTACACCGCATCAAATTTTAAAATTGGCTTCCTACAATTTATTTTGGACAATAGAGCTCTAATCGACCTGATCCCTGCTCAACGTTTCCTAAAATAGGCCAATTTTACCTTTGCCTGCAGAGGTAGCAAAAAATTCAATTGCAACCTGTATGAAATGGATGGGTTCTACAGTCATGGGAACCATTTATTGTTATTTTCCAACTTATTTTTCCTGTCCTGGTTTGTAAGCATGTAAATTTACCAGTGCTCAGGCTTTCATCAGTCAGAGAAGAGAGATTTCCTTCGGCAGGAGGTCTACCCTTTGGTAGCAGCCCTGTTTAAGTTCACTATTTCAACTATATTTCGTTCTTTTTGAAGTTTAAACAGATAAAGATACATAACAAGACAGCCTCACAAAACCAATCATGGTCCCCCATCCTTGTCATGTCAGCCTAGCCAGGGGGATGGGAGGTGAATGGGAATTAGGGTAAACCCCTCCCCCCAGACCAGACCTAGTTGAGGGGGGGAGGGTAGTAGAGGGAGAGAGGGTGGGGCAGGAAACTTGGTTTGGGTACCCCTCTCCGCCATCCCCTCCCCCAGACCAGACCTCGCTAGGGAAAGGGGTGGGGTGGGTCACTTGGTTAGGGTACTTACTCCTCTCCTCCTCCATACCCCTCTCCCCTAGGCTATGTCTGGTCTGGGGAGGGGGTGAGTCACTTGGTTAGGTACCCACCCCACCCCTCCCCTGGACAGGAACAGTTTGGACAGGATGTACTACCTCTACCACCCCCCCCCCCCAACCCTGGACAGGAGAGTGTATGTGGTCGGTAAAAAATATGGAAGTTTGGATAGACACTATATATTTTGTGGTAAAATATTGGGCCTGAGCTACGTCTCATGCACTGACTGTATTTAATGGATAAATAGGATGTTATGGACAATACGTAGATCTTTTCCTGCAACTTCAGATCTTTTATATCTAAAGTTAAGACTATAATGCAAAAAAAATATTACTTAACGTGTCCACATTTGAGAACCTGTTTTGACAAATCTAGAACAGGGCTACCGCCTAAATTTCAAGACTTGTCCGTGCAAAGAAGGAACAGAAGCAAAACTAAAGTACTCTACATTTTTCTCAACAACTCGTGCTGTCCTCATTACATTGAAAGGCTTCATTTATACAGCACATTTGCTGATTAGCATTCTGGGCATGTACCTGTCATTGTACACTGCTAAACATTCCTAGATTCACCAACCAAGTTCGACAATAGCTGATGTGCCAACAATACATATAGGATGTGCTTTAAAACCTTTCGCATTGTGACGTGCAATTCAGTCAGTACCAGGAGATTTTCCCTTCGCTTTTCCATATTACATATATTCCTTTGGATATATGACATTAGGGACATGATATCTAATACTTAAAAAGGTGTAGCAATTGTTCAGTAATTCCCACAAATTCCTCTGCCCTAGATATTGCGTACACCAATCCATACTACTGTCATAACTAAAGTAGTGTAAATATAATTGCTAAACAGGAACTGATCGGAAATCAATGAACCATAAAATCATAAACTCTTCACATTCTAAATGGGTGGTATCAGGAATTCAATATGATTCCCATTAGGTTTGCACTCTCGCAAATATTTACCTTCCCTGCCAGCATATCTCTATGCAGTGTATTTATCATTAACAAGCATCTCTCATTTACATTAACACTTCAAACCAAAAATAATTCACACTATATCTTCCTTCACATGAACCAATTCCCGTAAAAATGTGCAATACAAAAATTGTAAGTAGTTACCTGTCTCCCATAATGATGGCTGGTGACCGTGCTGAATAATCTAAAGGAGAATTCGTATCATCCTCATCTAGCTTTCGTTGTCTCCCAAATACAAATAATTTGTACCATTCAGTCCACAAATAGAGAAAGAAGGAATATCGTTATACCGTCACTCTGACCGAGTCGCCAGGATTTATTTATTCGAAGAGACCACCAAACTACCGGTGTTACAAATTTGTGTCTCTAATTGTTCCCTCTTGCAGCTACATCGTCAACATTTAAACCTATATCATGTCGCCTTGTCAATTACTACTTTCATTAATTAGGCAGTAATATTACATGTGTCAAAACTGACCACAAAACTAATAATTCAACGAGGTAATTTTGCTCTACAGCAGCTATTTGCAATGCATAGCTGTGAAGCTGTCTTATCTTAAATTTACATATTGAATGCCATAGCACAATTCACGAACCATCTTCAATTTCTAATTTAGATCTATTTCAGTTCAAAACTTTTATTCATGCATTTTTTTGCCTCTGGTAATTGTTATTTTCTCTGTCCGTTGAAACCAAGAATAAACAGAACACTGGATTTATTTTTGTGAGCAAAAAAAATGCTCCAACAGACAAATAAGTGCGGCTGCTCACATATACTGTCAAAAGAGAAGTACAATTTGACATACCAGCTTCGGAGTATCCGGTGTTTGTCCCCTACCTCATTCTCCTGGAACTATTGCGAGACCAACTAGGTATATCCACCGGGCAATTATTTCGAAGAATTCTGCTTCTATTACAACAGCTTAGCTAATTGGTGCTGGCATATTCTCACGATGCCAAGAATAATAGTTTTGGTTTGGTATCTGTTTTGGACCCTTAGGGAAAGTGACGACTCGTGATAAAGGAAATTAAATAAACTGTGGAATCATTAACCTCTTATAAAACGTTACAATTGGCACTGAAGGCGTTCTAATCTTACTGAGCATGAGGAAATCCAGTAATAGCATTTATTTAAAATTGTGCTGCAAACTGGTTAACTTCTCAAAGTGTTTAAAAGTTCATTAGGACAAAGAGAATTTATTTAACCGGACAAATAATGTGTATCTTGTTAACGCTAACAATCCTATATTTTAGTAGCTGGTAATTTAATTAAGTTTTTTATGGAGGTGTTCTCTATTAATGAATCAAATATTAATCGCTGTTGAATTGAAATTTTAAGGTTAAGTTTGTGACTAACTTTGCCGTATCATAAAAGATATTCTGTTACACAATTTTAAATCGTAGAATAAGATCAGGGCGTGGCTGCACTACAGAATGTCACAAGAGCATCGAGCACCGAAAGGAAGCTGCAACCCACAGCAGTCAATACATCCACCACACCTGTTACTCTGTCAACAATGTCGAGTGTCGTAACGCCACAAGATAATTAATCAAAACGTAACTTGCGTAATAACTACAGGTGACAATCCAGTAAAGTGCACGACTTGCCAATATTTTGATATCTGTATTTGATAGAATGTTCAACAAGCCAGCACAAAGTACGCAATGGATTGTTTTCGGTGTAGTTAACACCAAAGAATCTTGTTTTTAATTTCATTGATATTTTGACAGTAAAACATAGCATGTTTCCATTATTCTTAATTACTTTCACAAGCATTGATAATATCCCTATGTAAGTATATTGTTTGTTTGACAACACCTTGCATGTATTCTCATAATAAAATCATAATTTCAATTGGAATGACGGTTGCAAATTTATAATTATTAGAAGAGGAAATTTATTTGAAGATTTCCCTGCACCTATTTGGGTGGGATACACTGGCAAAATTCTCTCATGCAATTCTATTGTCCATTTCTCGGTAGAATATTAAATTTTCTAAAGATTTCACACCTCTACAGCAACAACATATTACCAGCATGTGAATAAGAAGGGAACAACAGCAAGATCATCCTCTTTCTATTTTCTATTACAAATGCCATCACAAAATAATTCTATCACTGTGTAGTAATGTTTTCTTGAATCCACGGTGGACAATTTTGCGAGGGATGAATTGAAAATGGAAAATCCTTTAGCAGAGGCCTCAGTCCCATTTTTTTTTATCCCTCTCCAATTTAAATTCAGATTTGCATTTTTGGTGGCTTCGGACCATTTCCAGCAACTATTATCCTTTTGATCTTTTTGGCTCTTGTCATCTGGTGTGGTGATATAAAACACCTCACTTGCAGCAAGTGTCTCTACCATTAGGTCAAAGTTGCTAAAACTACACCGTTTAGCTCAAACGATCTGGGTGTAGCTGCAATTAAACTGCTTAGGTAACTTGACGAGTCACCAGTAATAGTGTCCGCTTCCTAGGTTTACCTATAAGTCCGTTTTTCCATAAATTGTTAAACAATTGTTAAACTCTGTGCTGTACTTCAACTTGCAAATGACAGGAACCTGACAATGTGTTTATGTCTGAGTCTCAACTAAATTGCCGGGAAACACTTCTTGCAGTTCGTTAGCACAATCAACGTAAAAAAAAATGAGAAAGACCGCATGTGTAGGCAAAGGCAGGAAAGTCAATGGAAGCTTCAAATTCACAACCAGGAGGGATCAGGATGGCCGAGCACAGATGAACTCCAATAAGCTTCCATTTTAAAGAAAAATTTGGAGGACATTAGTCTTTATTGTGTGGCCACTAGCACCTCTGTTTTGGATTTCCGGTGATGTCCGCTCTGAGTTTCAAAGCTGACTTCAATCAATACGCTTTATTTTGAACAAAAAGTGGATTATCTCAGTCGATTCCTTCACATTTGATTTCAAAATACACCTGTACAGTGGACTGAAAAGAAAACAGTTTTTAGTTAACTTCAATCAACTTGAATCACCTTTATTGAAGTTTACTGCCACCAGTGTTTTCTTAAAGAATTGACAACATAAACAGAATGAATAGATCATTCAAACTGATGAATCAAAACATCCTTTGTGTATGCATATTTTTAAAGAAATTGTGAAGGAATTGGCTGAGAAAGTCGCAAATTATTTTTGTCTTTTTAAATTGAATGAATTTCCTTAATTTCTTCTCAATCATGCTGATTACCCCTAATATTTCGGAAACACAAAGCCCCCCTCCAAATATGCCTGTTGGTCTGTTGACTGTTGTTATCAGCTGGTGTACGTATTTTGCAAGATATGCACAGAAAGAAAGACAGACAGACATTAAAAATGGTTGAGTCAACTATTAGGTACAAAAAGTTTCGGGATTGAAAAAGTTTCTAAACAGAAGCTGTCACGACGAATAAACTTTGCTTCCAGAAAAGTTAATTTTCAGCTTTCTTGCCCATGCAGATGAAAAAGGTTGAAATCTTAGGACGGTTATCAAAATAAATGATGGTGAGCAAGTTAAATATGAGGTTGAGGGCTGTTCACACGGTTCAACTACGATTTTTGTATCAGAACAAAGGGGTTGCACAGGATTTAATTTAAGTGTTTACATAGTGCGATTGCGACACATTAAATCCTATTCAACCCGTTAGATGGGCTGAGGTACATTCTTAAGTTCTACACTGCAAACTGCTATCAGATCCAGGATTTTTCAGATAGAGGCAGGGACCTGTCCACGATGGCCACAAATCTACAGTTAGACCAGTGTTCCCAAAGAACTACATGGAAATGGCGGTGACCACTAGATTCACTAATGCCAACGTCAATGACTGTGGTCAGTCCCATCCCCCCCTCCAAATGTGTCAATAGTCTTTGACAAAGAATCTTGCGGTAAACTTCTCACTGAAGTTTGGAGACCAGTATTATTGTACAAATTTGTGCGTCTTCAATTCACCATATAAGCTTGCAATTTGCAATTATTTTTGGCTGATATCTGCTACAAAGTACACTTATGACATGTATAAGCAACCTAATCTGTGTTACTGTCTGCATTTGTATTATTGTTGCTACTAATTGCGCAGTTACTTTGTCCCTAAATATTGAAAGAAAACGAAAATGGCATACCTTTTAAATGCGAAAGCAGAACGTTTTTGCTTTGATGACATGGAAACCTCTACATGTACCGATGGTGGATAGATTTTACTCGGATAATAGAGTCCGGGTCTCGGTGGCTGAAGAAAATTAGAACTATGTTTTTTTCCTTTCAATGTCATTTTCACATCTATTCAATAACAATTTTGCCTTATTTGATCTCTTCTGTTGTGTTCTGGAACAAATGAATTATTGAATGTTCATTAATTCTTCCGTGTGTGCTCCTGAGGATTTGATGCACCAAATGATTTTTTCACCTCACATTTCTACAGTAGTCATAGAATTGTTCTGATACTGATGCCTGACAGTGACTATATGTTTCCTCACATCTGTAACCACCGGCCACAATGAAGTTTTCCTCGTTGCTCTTCAAAATTTAGATTCTAACATGATGCGACCTTCCATTGCGCTTGTGTGGGGTTTGAAATCACCGTTTTTTTTCCACAATTCACAATTTCGTCCGAAATCACAGAGCGACAAATGGAAACTTGAATCCAATTTATTCTCCTGTACCTGACCAGCTGTCTTATAATGAAATTATCCGAAGTGATAATTTTATGATCATCTTTGTTGTCAGAGAGATAGAGTGAGGTCGCCAAAAGCGTTGTGACATTTGACGTTTATAGGTACGCGGACCTATTCTCGTATTTTTTTCTTGCCGATTCTTGTTTGTCGACAAAAACAAGTATCGCGAGTCGTTTTGTACTCAAAACTTTATCAGGGTGTATGTCACACATGTATCGCATCTAAATCTGTCTTCCTTGGCAAAAGCGATAGACAACTTTTCAAAAAACTAAAATTCTCTTTTGAGAACTCACTGGTCTTTGTTCACTTGTTCAGATGATCGCCACAATCTCCTCCACGTGTACAGCTTGCATGTTAACCTTTTTATTCATCGGACATGAATTCTCAGAATTATTCCTTCATACTTCTCCTTCTTCTTAAGTAAAAAGATCCATTCATACTGAAGAATTCGCCAGTCCTTTCTCAAAGTAACTAGACTCAGCTCCTATCACCTATTGTGACTAAATTAAAGCTGGGCTGAAAGCTTCATCTACTGCCAGGAAGTCACATCCATTTCAGAGCTCTTGGCTATTCAACCAATGAAGTTGTTAAGCTAAAACTTTCCACATTTAACCCAGCCAATTCTCTCAGGATTGTGGTTTACTTGCAGCTGTTTTTGTCATAATTTCACAAAAAGGTGTAAGGATGACAATAACTATAGTACTGGTTGTTGGCAATTTCTGTAGGTTTCTTCGATTCTCAATTGACCTGTCGCCTAATTACAAGACGTGGTATTGATCCATCATCTCAAGAAGGTGGCCATCCCTACATTTTTAGCAAACATTTTGATGGTCTCACATATCTCCAAGTTTAATTTTCCAAGGAACAGCTGCATCTTAAGTGTTAAACAGCCTTATTATTTACCTAGCCTGTAAAAGGCAAGAAACGCTTAGGTGTGAGATGCTGATAAGAGCTCATCACATAAAACTAGGCCTACAAAATCCGCAAGTTCATTAATTTTTCCATCCTGACCCTCAATAACAAAACTTCAAAGGTTAGTTTTAGTGTTAAAGCGTAGACCTAATTTGGACTTCATTGAGTTATTTTTAAAAGATAGGTGTGGCGACCTTGACAAGGAAATTGTGCCGAGGTTAACAGGAATGCAGCTAAAGATGCACTCAGTTCATTACTAAATAAATCGTCAGTGACAATTATGGGTCCAGAATCCCCTCAAAGGTCATGTCTTTCCTAGCAGAAATAATCCCCAAAAGAGGCAGTCACTAAAGGTAGGAAATGGATCACATCAAAGCTGTACGCATTAAAGGGAACTGTACACTGGAGATAAAAGCTCATACTGTTATGCAATCACATCATCCTCTGCAAATAATTTTGTCTCTAACTTACAATTTTGGTCTGTAAATAAATACTTAGTACAGGTTTTGACTGCCGAATAGATTCCAAATAGATTTTTTTCTTTTAATAATTTTCATCCACATTACAGATAGAATCACCAGTGCGATAACCATGTATCTTTGCCTTTCATAAATTTCCTGAGGCAATAAGTATGAACAAAATGAAGATTATACCTGAAAATTGTAATTCATTTCTGTTTATGGGTCTCAGTCAGAAATTTAAAATGTGCAGAATCCACGTTTGCAAATTTGTTTTAAATCATGGCAGCTTGGAAGAAAATAAGTTCTTGATTTGGACTGATTTGGGTAGTCTGTAATATTTACCTATTTCCAAAGGTCATCTTCATTTGCGTCATCGATAAATCCTCCCCCCCCCTCCCACGTCCCATCGTTGCAAAGGACGTGAGAATAGCGGCGGACCATTAGTCATAATCTTGTTTCTTTAAGTAGCAAGAAAATCTCAAAGCATTGATTGAACGAATTACTACCACATTCATAACATAAATATCGGTTCATTCTTGAAAATCTTACAACAAAAATTAATACGTGGCCTGGATACAGTATACCATGCCTTTTCTTCAGACCTCAGGTGTGGAGAATTATAAAAGCAGAAATATGACATTATAAGCTTCGTTCGCTAACAAGGAAGTTTTAGAAGACTTGTTGCTGGAGGCAAGTGAAGCTATCGAGTTAGCGAAGAAGCCTCTGGTCGAGGTCCAGATACGGGCTTCCATATTTGGTCCACATTTCACTAGTTAGTTAACACACGCTCGTAAGGCAAATGAGCAAGAAGGGCGAGTAACTTGAACGGTGCATAAGTTCGCTGGTAGGATGATCTATTTGAACAAATATGTTTCGATATCATTTCAAGCAGGTTCTCTACCAGACTTTTCTAATTCATCAATATCATTGGTTGGGTGAATTTCAGCGTGTCTTTTGTTGTTTCAGTTGTCAGATCTTGTTTCACAAGATGGTGGTGGTCATCTTGTTCTAGACCAAACACACTTTTGTTATACGGTGCAACACTTTCTGTGATTCAACAGTTTACACATGCAAGGGGATGGGAGTTAGTGTCGGACAACCTCCCTCCCCAGAAAGTGCCTCAATACTCCCCTCTCCTCATTCCATCTTGAACCTGAGACTAAGGGTGCCTCTCTTTGGGCAACAAACAAGTCAACTTTGGTTCAGGTGTAACATTACTTGAAACTCTCTTTTTGCCATTCAAAAGACTAAATGACACTGACAATTGGCACGTTGTGATGAAGCCTAATTAGATCTGCTGTGTATCCACATGCCCGGTTGTCCGGTAGAATATGCAACATACATTGAGATCTGGAAACGGATGGGATCTAATGAGAAGCCAAACAAAATAAATGTTTATCACGCCATCCTGTGCACCTGTATGCTCACTGCAAGGCGACAATTTCTTGTTGCCAGGTAAACGTATCAACCTAAGTCCCTTGTGGGCTTCTGTACCTTAATGATAGAGAAGATAAACTCTTCAAGACAAAACCTCTGCGGAGGTCAATGATGTTTATCCATCACCTGATGAATTGGATTATTTTCTGAAGAGGTAATTAAGAAAAAAAGCGTCTTTACAGGATGGAATCTAATAAATTGGATTATTATTTGCCATTTACAAGACCTAATTAATTTCATTTTTTCCTGCTTGAAACCAGAAATGATCCTTAATTTAGCGTTCAATTTACAGTCGAATATTTGACCTTCCCTTGTCGTCGTCTATACTGAATCCCAGAATATTACAATATATCAGATTGTTCTCATCTAATGATGTCTTTTATTCATATTTATGTTCTGTCTCCAACAAGAAAAATTAGTCTGCTACAGTTTTGTCATCAGTATTCGGTTTCAGGAACATATTATTGTAAACTAGACCATTCCAGAGGTGAATGCCTTTCTATTGATGCTGTTCGATCCAATAAACATCACTTCCAAGAATCAATGTTGAGTATAAAACGGTGAATAAAGTCATAGTTAAGCAAAGGGCGCATCAACAGACCGAACATACTGTTAGAACTTACCTGTAAACTGTTCCACTGGTAGAGAAACACCAATTCTTCAGGAAAAAACGTAACAAATTCAGGTGGAAAAACATAGCAAAAACTCGATTGGTATTTTACTGCACAACAAAGAAATCACATTTGTTTTTTTCCTATTCCTTCGTATTTACTTGTAATTATTTTTATTTTTTTAACAGCTTCATTGAAATCATATAGTGGAAGAGGATTGAATGATTCTTTAGGCGTAGTGAAACTAATCATTATCAGACCGTTTCGAATGTAAAAAAATTCACCAAATAAAAAAAAAGGTTCAAATATATATTTTAAGTGCAATACACTGAGGTATAGAGCTCATCGATTTTTTATTTTCTTGGCTCTGCCATCACACATAAAACCAACTTACCTGTGACCATGATGCTTTCTGCTTGGCGATTTGTGATGTTTCGGCGACTTAGTGAAGGAGTTGCTAGGTGATGTTACTTTCGGTTTAGTCGATTGGTGGTGGATTCGGTGCCCATGGTGATGTTTTTGGTGTTGTTTCTGTTGCTGTTGTTGTTGTTGTTGCTGCTGCTGCTGCAGCAGAACGTAGTTCACGACGGCTTCAATTTCTGCAACTGAGATATTATATTCCCATCATACAAAAAATGCTCCTTCACGATGCGTTGTTGATGCTTTGTTAATTTGTTGCTTTTTAAACGAACTTATTTCAGTTTGCCTTACCTGTGTGTGCTGTATTTGCTGGTTTTGCAAAAGATTTTTCAATGACTGTTTCCATTAAACCTTCGTCAGTACTGGTGCTGCTTATTTCACTTTCCTCAGATTCTTTGTCTACAACACGACATAAATCTATGAAACCTTGAACTGTTTAATATATATTTAGTGATGAACTTTGACTGCCAGATGAAGAAAAATGAGCATGTTATTGCTGAGTACTGGACTTACTTTCACAAAATTGTCCTTTATATCTGCTTGACAGTAATTGTATCAGTTGAAAAGTATTCTTACTAAGGATATAAATTTGTACGAAGATTCTTACTCAAAGCGCTTTGGAACTTGTCGTGTATCATCTGAGTTCGCATAACATCCAGATCAGAATCAACAGTCTGATGATACGTCGTGTGAGGAGGTGATACTCTTTTCACCATCAGTGAGTGAAACTGATTTTCGAAGTCTTCGGTTTTCACAGATTCCAAGTCACTGGGTCCAGGATGTCGTGCGTCCATTCCCTTCTTCAGATATTTTGTGGCAGGTAATGGTTTGGTGTGACACTTCGATGAATCAGAATCTAAATATGATGACAAAAACTTCTATGTTTTTTCTTCGTGTGATTTGTTGACACCTTCTACATTTGATATTGAAAAAAAAATTAGAAATAAACTTGTCTGACTTCCACAATCTTCAACTAAAATCCTTAAAATTATCAAAATATTCACCAATGCCTGCCTAGGTATTCAATACGGTCGCATATAAAATTTGTAATTTTACACTTCGAAATAAAATGTTCACATGAATGTTGTCTGCCAGTAATATAACAGTTTTACATTGTAACTAATTAGGAAATGTCGAGGAATGGGCGAATCGTTTGCGACAGGTTCAGAGGATTCCCACATGCTCACGGGAACGAAATGTTCAAATGACAATCAGATGTGAAATGTCAAACAGAATTGTTCATTAGTACAGTTTTTTCGGGGAATCGTAAAAATTGCGGACGTTATAAAAACAATTTGACTTTAGTTGTTGTCCTTTTAGGTGTCTCTATTGGTCTGCACTGTAATTACACAATGGTTCAGAGGATTCCCACATGTTCAACGGAAGGAAATGTTCCAATGACAATTATATATTGACTCTCCCCAGGGTGTATAACTTAATTAATGCTACTACCTGGTTGCACAAGCACTTTTCTATATTCCTTTTCTATATCTTCAGTTTTAATTGAGTCTTGGTCTGTTATACTGCCTCGTCCTTTCTTCTTGTTTTCCTTTACTGTCACAGGCACTAAATCTGTAACGAAATAATTTATAATGTATGATCCGACATCCTCAAAATACTCAAGAACTGTAGAACCTGAATTCTGAATTTAAAATAGTTACCACCAGTTCCGAACTTCAATTGTCCACCACAAACATAATTATATTATAGAGATGAATCTTCAGAAGGTGTATACACGTTTTTCCCCCCATAAATTCATTGTATTAATTTGCACATCATAAAAATTGATTGATTTGCAGCGTATCCATATTCTAAAATAGATTTCTTGTTCCATTGTATTGACATTCAATCGGCATGTAAGTTTACTGCACTTCTACCCTTTATTTTATGTGTACTTGAAAGTTTCCAAAGTGAATTTTAATCTATACAGCAGAAATGGTATTCAGAATGATTTTGATCCAACAGATTAGGCGCTTGCAACTCCTCTCAGGTAATCCACTTCATGACCGAGCATTTCACTTTAACTAATGTTGATAGTTGCTCTAATTGGTTCCCACTTTCTGCACCGCTAATGCCTTACCACGAATCTTTGATAGGTTGAAGACGGTGCTAATTTTATGAAAAGTTCAGAGGTCGTGTTTGAAGTCTACAGCAAGCTAATAGTTTGTCAATAGTTTTGACACATATCAGAGTTTAATACTTACAAGTGGTTGTGTTTATTCAACACAAACGTCTAAATGTGGGCTGCTTGTCAGGACAAGCTTTTAATGATCACCATTCCACATCAAATCAGGGAATATTAAATGTGAAGACACTTTAAAGTTTTTAAAATGATACGAGAAAACAGACATTCATAAAGGACAATTTTGGTTTCTCTGGTATCAAGAAAGTATCTCATTGGTTCTTAAAGTGCAGATCATCTTGAAAAGAACAAAATTCAGCCAATAGACTGAAATAAAAACATTCACAAACAAGAGAGAGTAAAAGTTTAAGATTAAGAAAATTGTTTAGAGAACACACTAAACTAACAGAAGACATGGTCACTTCAAATAAAGTCTGAAATCAATTGTTTTCACAGGTTATACCTCCTAATGTGCTATTTCGTTCATCGTCGTAACTGCCAGTGAACAAGACTTCCACTGGATAAGGATAATAATTTGAATGTATTTTAGGAATCTGGTTGGAATAGCCACCTGTAGAAAATATTGCACATTTTATTTCCTTACGTATGGTACTAATAAAGGTATTGTTGTGAACCAGCGTATGGACTTCATTGTCGCGAGGGGCCGACATTAACAAAAAAGTTTAAAGTTATTATAGATACGTTTAAACGCAAGGTTAGTAACAAAAAAGAAATGGCATCTGATGAGTAGTTGCATCTGAAGTCTACCCGTAGTAGACTAACTCAACTCAACACTGTTTCTACTTATGTTCACAGTCTATGTAAAATTGCAAGACTGAATTCCCTGTTTCCTCAGCAAATTAAAATAACTCTCTTACTTCTGTAACTTGCATTTGAACACTCTCCATCTAAAATAGTCAAATTTTACATATTTGACACAGGTTTAGTCCAAATTACTGACCTCTCTTTTTCTTCATAATTTGTTTGTAATGTTTCTCGATCTGTTGAGCAGCATCTGAGTCGAGATCGTGGTGAGCGCTGTCTTCACTTGCCAGTGATGCTTTATGAATTTCATCATCTGAAACCCGAAAACTAAAATTATTAGTATTTAAATTATGACTTTTTGGGGTGCCATTCAGATTTGTGTCCATATTTTTGAAATGCGATGTGTTTGTGAGAAGCCACTGTCAGCGGATAAGGAAATGGTAAAAGGCACAAGCTGTATAAGAAAATTCAATTGATGTACCTTCGGAAAGGCATTCCGACTCAGAGGCATCACTGTACGTGTGCACCACCCCTACAATCTTCTGATCTGTTAGCGAGAGCTGGTCGTCCTGCTGACTTCCTGTAAACGTACCAGAACCCAGGCCGGTGTCTAACGTGCCATCTCTGTCAACTGAACTCTTGGACACCTTGATGGTCGGTAATCCTCCTGAAATCAAGAAGAAAGATATGTAAATGGCATCTGGTGGCAAAACACTTAAAAGAAAATCCAATAATCTTCGTCTCACTTAAATCTATAACTATCTTCCATCTTGTTAACATAAATTTAAAAAGAGCAACAAGGTTTTTAAAAAAAAACTCGTCCTTCCATGGCACAGTGTTTCGATCCAAAAGGTGACAACATGGAATAACCTCTGATATTTCGGCGCCCTCCAGAACGGAGTGCCTTCCGCCTTTTGAGGTACCATTTCTTATGTTATTAAGTGTGGTGAAAGACTATTTTAGTAAAATGCTACCTTGAATAAAAATTAAAGAAAAAACACTGCCTTTCGGGTTTTAACTATTGGCATTTAAATTTTTATGACTTTGAAGTGCTGTGTGATGACGTGTTTTTTTTTAAATGTCACTTTTTTAAAGGTAGCATCTTTCCGTCATTTCAAATGACCACTTAAAGAACAAAAATGGCTTTGAAACTGTCAACTGTCCTTGTGTGTCTTTCTTTATTGCATCATGTTGAAACAAGGATAGCCGTTTGAACAATGTATTTGATAACACACCACACGTGTGTGACAGGTGCTTATTTGAAACAGAAAAAAAATCAATTGGAAAAGGCTGCTTCAAAATAAACCATACTGTGCAAAATACTTGTGTAATAATGCTACACATCACTTATTGTGCAATATAAGTCTCAAGTATGTTGAATTTAACTAGGCCTAGCTAATTATTGGACGTTTTCCTTTACACGATGTACTTTCAGCAGCAAATCACAACATAAAACTTCTTTGTTTTGAAATTTGAAGACGATCAGCGAATTACATGTATTTGTGCCACAGCTTTCCTTGATCGTCCGTAAATACAAACCTTCATTGGAAGTTACTGAACTTGTTACCGAGCCTGTAAAAAATCCCAGGTTGTTAAGACCCGGCATTAATGGAGTGCCTTGCAATTTACCGGATATCAAAAGAGCGTCTTGAAACTGGTGTCTAGGTGTGACTGGCGTAAAAGCACTTCTTCGTTCCATCGTGTCACAAGATAAGTCTGTTTCCCGCATTTGGTTATTTACATATCATCCTCCGAGACTGTAACTGAATCTGACAGGTATGTGTACC
This sequence comes from Haplosyllis leylae, assembly GCA_038406175.1. Classification (NCBI taxonomy): domain Eukaryota; kingdom Metazoa; phylum Annelida; class Polychaeta; order Phyllodocida; family Syllidae; genus Haplosyllis; species Haplosyllis leylae. The sequence continues at coordinate 4,690 of JBCAUG010173140.1, read as the reverse complement.
TCTTGTGATGGAACCTTAACATAGAACATTCATTTCGGAATTTTCTCTTCAAGCAGTCAGGCAAGCAGTACTGCAGCATCTGAGACTAATTGTACCGGATAATTGATCTAGAATGCGGTACCTAACATCCAACACGTCCTTTGATGAAATCAGAGTTAAATCAAAGCTTCGTGTGCATTGTATGATAATGAAATATAAATGCAATACTTCAACGTGTATTCGTCACACAACTGTTTTTAAGGCAGATTCTGATCTCACACTGAAAGCTGCACACACAATTCTATTTAAATGTGTTGTGTAAATACGCATAAACATAATAAATAGCTTGCAAATATAGGCGATTTCATTTATGGATTTTTAAAATCACAATCTGTCATTGCGCCGCATGGGGTAAGAACATATTGGGAGATCTAATTTCAATCCTCAGTGCTGACGGAAAAAAGGTGCAGTTTTCATTACTAAGTAAGAAATGTGAACATTTGCACGACTCTATTGGTAAAATAGAAACAACAGCCACTCAAGGGATGCATTGCACTTTGGGATTGATATGATAATAAAAATGAATACAACTGCCCAGTAAATAACACGCGTCTTTGTTGAATAGCACCAGGAGGATGAAACTCATAGTTATTTCATGGGATCAAACATGCTGAATGAAAAAAGCATTTTTTTTTTTTTTTTTCAGTGCAAGAAACCAAAGTGTCTCGCCCAACTATCCTCTCCTTAGAAGGATAAAATTGCGTAAAATTACTGGCAGGTGCTGTTCAGTGAAAAAAGGTGAACACACAAAACATTCGAGATTTCCCTAAATTCAGCATTACCTCGATCAGACAAAAACCAATGACACGATGGCTGGCTGGGGAATTGGCGCAAAGCTATCACTAAAGCTATGTGGCTTGATAGATAGAGCAGTGGACTTTATGTCCATGGGTAATTGGATCAATTCCAAAAAAATGGCCAGATATGTCCACAGATAATTGGTTCAATTCCAAAAAAAATTGGCCAGATATTTTTTTGCCTAACTAGACATATTTTAAAGACTGCATTTTGGAAAAACTCCATGATAAGACAAATGGACACATCTCTCCCTACTAGAAAACTTGGAATTGGTAATTTGACCTCAGAAACAGTTCTATTTTAACTGCTTATTTCTTATTTTCCACACACGGAACATAACGAATTGGGGGGGGGGGGGTAAAACTTCACATCTTTCCCAATTCTAAGCTGTGGGCGTGAATATTTATGTTTGGATATCACCTAAAGAATTGTACAGCGCACAAAAAAACCGACAACTTAATTATTTAACGATACATAAAAAATTAGTTAAAAGTAAACTATAAATTATGTGTACATTAAGAAAATGCATTTTGCACGTAAGCACTGGCATTTGTGAGCTCATATACATTCGAAGGAAAACGATTTGGACTGTCATTTCCCGTGTTTAATACATGAGCAAGCATTACAATTATTACCTTAAAACGATCTTTATAAGTTACATTGATCCAGTATTATTTTTCTTTTAATAAAAATCTATGTAGGGTTGTTTATCTTGATTTTGTAGTTGATTTACAGTCAAGTACAATTTTTTTTCTTAATCTCACTCAAGAGTGAGCATATTTATTACCAGAACTTTCAAATGGCCCCAAAAAGCACGATTCACATCTGCCATTATAATTAGGCAAGTTCACTTTTCGAAACAAATTATCTTGCTTTCCAAAGGCAAAAATTTTAGAAAAAAAGCCTACTGTACGCAAAATCTCTTAATCCTTTTAAATTACTTTAATTTCATCACATCAGAGTAATATCATATGTGGTTTTTTTATTTGTTAAACTTACCAGGATACGTCCTGTTTAATATCCATTCTCCAAAGGATTGATTTGGAGATGGTTGCCCCAGTTCTACAGTCACATTCTGCATACTTGCTGAGAAATAATCTTGTTTAGAATTCCCTTGAAAAATCCAGGTAACAAGAACTAAATCCGATAAATATGTGGTTTGTGTGTTGAATTTGATTGATAGTAGCCTCAAGAGTGTGTATCTTCTCAAATAAAATCAATTCAGTGCATATTCGATCAGTCCAACTTGTAATGACTTCATTGAACTTTTGTCATGACATGACTTACATTTTATGCTAACCGATCCTTTTCACCTGATTTTTACGTCTAACAAAACAACTAAACTTAGAGATAACTCTTACTTCCTCTGCAATTGAGTCCAACACGCACAACTGAAATTATTTAACGTTTAAGTGTATTTTTGTGGCTCTCCTTTGGGCAGTTTTCTATCAGCAAATTGTTTCCAAAGTACGCCGTTTCTTTTCGTAGATAAAATAGATCTTCATGATGACAAGCATACACCTGAAATTTTATTTTTCCATTAAGAAATCCTGAAACTGATAATTTGTCTGGTGATTTAATCAAATGTATATGATGACAGTTGTGGTATTGGCTGAACTTTAAACATGTCCGGACGGCTCTAATCCTATTACAATCCTAATTAAATTGTCCGTTTGTTTTGCGTGCGGAAACTGTAACTGAACGCTCAGCCTCAATCACAATGCACTGTGAGATCAATTGCTACATAAACTGATCTTCCCTTTATCCATGTATTGTTTTAGTCCCGCGTGAAGATCGATTAATCAATCACCTTTGATTGAAGATCGAGAGTTGAGCGGATCTTGTGCATGTAGTATGTTCTGTAAGACTGATAATCAACCTGCCGTTCCATTGCAACTAGGCTTCACTACCTGTGTGTAGATAATGTCCATACACAGGCAGGATTCATATTCTTGTGAGGCATAAAATAACTATATGACATTTTAAAGCTGATAGCAACTTTATGAGATAAAAGGAAATATGATTCTGTCCAGAAAAACATGTCAGTCGAGTATAAAGTTCAGTCTTAAGTTACGAGTTTCATTTTTTCCAATTTTGTAGATGTAGGATTGTCAACATCATTTATTATTTTGTAAACCTTTCCTTGAATAAAATGTTATAACAAACACGTATATATTACGAAAAAATGTGGCATACTCATTGTGCGTTTCAGCATTCCCGCAACTTAAAACATTAAAATGTAGACCCTACAATATTCAGCAAAGAATTAAATATGTCGTACTTTCTTCCGTTAACTACTACCGAGTTTGTCGCACCATTTTTGAGCACGATACACTAACGTTTTAAGAAGCTGAAATTGCTATTAAATATACGAAAGTGTTGAATATCTTTCGTTTATTGAAACTGAAACCCGAGTACTGTCCTTGGCATTTCACTCAGTCGGCGAAACTTGAGCAGTTGTCCTGGAGAAGGATGACATCAAAAAGTCAAAAAGTTAATTGTTGCATGTTGTTTGTACCTATTAATTTGGATTTTTTCTTTCATTTATTTATTTTTAGTTCACAATAGATTCTGACTTAGTTCCATCCAACTTTTTATTCTCTGCTAAATTCATTTAAAATTTTGATCCACACCCACAACTTAAAAGTGCATCTATTTCCTTATTCTCAGTTACAATATCATTGCAATGAAAATAAACTAGCATATCTCTTATTCAATATTGTGACAATTATCTCTCATGATTGGGCCCATCAAAACCAGGTGAGCACTCCTGCTACATAAATTTAACCTGATCACAAGTTTATTTTATATTACCAGAATAATTTATAGCGGTGTACTTGTTACACGCCTCTCAAATATAGATGTGATTTTCAGGACAGGTCAGATCTCACATAGGAAAAGCAACACGACAATAATTGCATTTCTTATGAATATCATGAAAAGAAGAGGCACAGATAATTTATGCAGCCAATATGCTTTTGAAAAAAAACTTCACAAAAGATTGGTTTCTGGTTATTATGACTTTCTAGGCTTCGTAACACCTGATAAAGAACCTGTTTTGTTGGTGCTAAACCAGACAGAAATGGTTTTGCAAAAAGAAACCTTGATCATAAATGATTCTACAATGGATCAAACTTAAACCAATGTTCAACTCGCGACTCGCGTCTTAAGACTCTTAGTACTCCAGGTAAGCGGAGATAGATTAGATTAAAAATCTATTAGTAAGAACGTGCCTTTAAGAGAAAAACAACTGGACAAAATGTGAAATTTAAGATCTCCCGTACCAAAACACTTTAATAATAACCAATCTCTATTGACAGGAGGTTGTCCTCTTGATTATTAACACAAGTCTGACTTTTTTTCATATTCAAATTCTTAACTTATATTTGAACTGCTCGGTGTATGATAAGTTATTTGGAACAACGCTTAGAAAGAACCGTTTTAGTTATCATCAGAGAATGTACAGATACAATATCAATCTATGAAGCTGAAAATTCTTGTTAATCCTTCTTTAAAATTTTTAGATCATACTTAGTGACACTTAAAACTATCTTCAGGTTGGCCTTTCTTCCTGCTGAACCTACCTACCAACGCATCTACAATTACGATTATTACCATCCGCGTATGCGGATTGGTAATAATGTCAGTCGGGTCTGTCTGTCTGTGTTCTGGCTATAACTTTTGAATCGCTAAAGCTGGGAACCTCATTTTTAGCAGAGCTGTTGTAAACAGCTTTGCTCTTTAAATGGGAAATATTTTTTGGTGAAATCTCACGTTTTCTCTCAAGTTTTGAGAGATTTGAACGAATGGAGCCTTCTGATTGGCTGAGAGAGGTGGTCACATGACTTGGCAG
>JBCAUG010173029.1:0-20001 GCA_038406175.1 Haplosyllis leylae | reverse complement strand
ATTCACTTTTGTGCAGCATGAACAAATAGTCTGTAGTACCTGACTATATATCCTGACCCCTACTTCAGAAAAGTACAATTTTTGGTGTGAACAGATATACTTGTTATTGGCTGGAATAGGGTTAAAATCAACTGCAAAACTTTTTATTACTGTCATCAAGATCTCCCAACCGTGTCTTAGATGAGGGGGGTCTGAGTTCAGCTGCTCGCATAAAAGGAAATGCCGAGCATCATTTTGCTTGAAAACCTAACGGGTCCTAAGGGTTGAGGAGCTTCCTGATCTGCGATGGATCAAAGTGTAGGCACTTGTGTAAAGTGAGCCTTTATGGCAGTGTCCACACCCGACCTTAGGTGCCTGGGAGATTTGGCATTTTTAAATCTCAAATATGGATTCTCCCACCTCCATGGTACCTTTCACTTAAATTGTTCAATAGATTTCACATGCATAACTGTCGACACAAAACAACTTTTTACGCACAAGTAGGTCTTCTATATTCCGAGAAAAGTGCTCTCTGGATATTTGTTTCAAGAACATTGTACTGTTTCATCCTTGGATGGGCCACAGAAGCTCCAGCATTTTACTGTAAATTGTACATTATCCGAATTTGCCGTGTACCTTATGTTGAAGATTTTAAAATTCTTCCGAATCAGATGTAATGCACAAATGGATGAAAATTAAGTAAATTCCGAGCTGAATAGAGTGAGATCAGAAAAAAAATACGAGAAGTGAACAATGATACTGAGCTAAAGAAAGTTCATTTTTTTGGTATAAATACCATCCCCCATTGAGCACCCTTTTTATGAGAAAATCACTTTCATATTTCCCAGCAAATGTCGCTGTATTTATTAAAACTACAAATGGATCAGTTGAGTTGTCGTACTCTAAACTAAAATCGTATTATAGTTGATTCTGCTTACACTTTACCCCTCTATCACGGTCACTAATCTGCCTAATCTGAAGTATCTTTTTGAGAAAATTACAAAGTTGTAAATAATGTAGCTACATTTATTGAAATTACAAATGGATCAGTTGAAGAGCTGTCACTCTAAGATTTTTGAAAAAATGTTAGAGTTGATTCTGTGTATCTTTTTCCTGGTGCGTGCAACCGGGAAGAACACCCCTGATGTCACGGCGGAAAGAACACTACTGAACACCACTTCATTCTCGTTCCACTTCTGTGCATCAAATAAAGACGTCATCATTAGAAAGAAGAGACATATAAATCAGATTTAATCTTTTAACAAACATCTGTTGACACCACGTTTTTCTGTCAGTACATTACTGCCTCATTTGACCTCCGTTTTCACGTCTTTACTGAGATGATCCATTGCGATTCAAGATTCACACAGATGATTAATGTTATGTATGATGTATCAGATAATGAGGTTAGTGTGTGGTTAAAAACGATAACTTTTTTATTCCAGTTCCTGGAACTGCGCACAGTTTTAGACCTCATGCTGTTTCAATTGTCTTTTTGGTCAGGGACATTTGTTTTCTGGTTGTATTGGACTTTGTGACGTTTTGCTGATAAGAAGACAAAAAGACTGCTTTCTGACCACTGTAACGGAGGCAATGCATTGCCCACTGTGGTTAATTCAGACCGCAGATCCTGATGTTGAAAAGAATGTTGATTGGAATCAAGAACAGCCTGTTTAACTTATTCAAAATAAATTGAATACAAGTAGAATATTTCCATAAATTCATAGCTTAGTATATTCTGAGTAAAAGCAGCTAGTTAAAAATTATAATAGCTGTCTAATAATTCAGCAAACCATTTAACAACGAGACGACTTCATACCGGGTTCAAACAGGTCCCCACGCATTACTGATAACAAAATCAATTCAAAATGATTACTGAGTCTAAAACTAGTAAAATCTCAACGTCCCATTTTTGGTGGGGGAAGGTGGATTTTCCAAATTTTGTTCCTTTGTTCTAGAGTTTAAAACTGGTAAAATCACAAAGTCCCATGTTTTAGGGAGAGAGGGCTGGTGGGTTTTCTATTTTTGGCAGTGGGGGTGGTAGATAGGTTTTCCAACTTTTATTCCTGGGTCCAAAACTGGTAAAATCTCAAAGTTCAAATATTTTTGAAGGGTGGGTAAATGGGTTTTTCAACTTTAGTTCCCGAGTCAAAAACTAGTAAAATCTTAAAGTTTCATATCTGGCAGTGGTAGTTGGGCTTTTTTTGCTGAGTGTAAAACTTTTAAAAAATCTCATATTTTTGGACTGGGGGGGGGTAATTGGGTTTAGAAATGTACACCACCATTGTGTGGTGGGTTGAATCAGACCTCACAAGGTGATTTTAGCTCACCCAACACCCTCAGACCTCCAAGAGGTATGGAGGGGGCATTGAGGATGAGGTAAACTCACTTCAAGAGGTCTGATTCAACCCACCACAATTAATTTTACCACCTGTTGTCATCCATCTTCAAAGTTACTTTTCAGTCAGCATTTTTTTAAGTGTAAAATGAAACCCAACTAACCTTTTCAAACTCACCACTCCCAAGTCACCAATCCCAACTCACTACCCTTGCATACCATATGACTTGATCTGACCAATAATACTACTATTTTCTTAATTTTAAAGTTGGTTAGTTAGAAATAATAATGCAGCCATCGAAAATTGAGTTTGGGTGATCCTACCACGCCTCAGCTTGGTAGAATTTCCAACTTTTGCCGTTGAGTCCAAAACTGTTATAACCTCAAAGTCTCATATTTTTGGGATCGGGGAGGGAGGGTTGTATGTGAAAAGTTATTAATCCATAATATAATACATCTTAATGTTAAGTTTTGGAATGTCCAAACACTAACAGGTCCTCCTTACACTACGTATAAACAGGGACCTGGGGACCTGAATTACCTTAACAACTCCTGTCGGTATTTGCAAGTATATTTACTGTTCATTTTGGATGTTACACCAGAAAAATTAAATGCACTGACACATAGTACAAGTCTTGGATATCAGTGATTTCCAATTTATGGTGACAGGCTTTTAGATAGAAGTGGAATAAAGGAAACCATTACTTGAGGGGAGAAGGTTGATTTCAAAAAGGTCGTTGATCTAACCACAAGGAATGCCATAAATAAAAATAATATTGGGTCTTGAATACACTAAATTTTCCCGATTTAATTCTTTCAACATCTTTCAACAATTTTATGCTGGCAGGATTCTGCCATGATTTGGCAGATAATTACGAAATATAGGAAAACTCGAATGCTACTGGGCAGGCGTCACTATACAGTTCTTATGAAATCAAAAGGAATTATGTAAAATTTCCTGAATCGGTTATACAATTAAGTTGTAATAAATTTCATTTAAAGTTGGTTTCAACTTCATTTGTGTGTGAGCTTTTTCTGCATGCATTCGTGATTGCAACGAGCTTTTTAAAATCAACCACGTTACAGCCCCTATGTTAGTGGAGGGTGTAGAATTTAAGTGTATTCACAAAATTACAAAATCACACTTGAATAAAGATACTGACGACAGTGCCATTTTTATTCCTTTAATATCTGGTTGCTAAGGGAAAGTTGTCAAAGTCTACAATCATCATTCGGAAGAGAATTAATTTTTTCACCTGAATCTAGATTCAATGTTGAATATGCCACAAGAAACATGAAATTTAAAATATTACCAAACAAGAAAGTCCTCCTGCGTAAAAGCAAGAGGCATACCGCCTGCCACGTGCTGTCTTATCCCAGTGAGGGAGGTACCCCAGAGGGGGGTGGGGGTACCCCAGCCATGGGGAGTACCCCTGGGTACCCCCCTGAACCTGGCTTGGGTACCCCACCCCTGTGAACTGACAAACAAACTGAGAATATTACCTTCTCCCATCCTTCGGATGCGGGCGGTAAAAAGTTCCTTCTACATGGTCAAATTGTATTTGTCAAATTTCTTTTGGTCCATTATTACATTTACATTCTTATTTTGGTTAAAAATTCTACTGATTAAAGATTTGAGATTTTGACATTTTTATCCTTGGAAACTAGAAAATAAAAAAACAAATTGGAAACGTAGTAAGAGCCCTGATTTGAATCTGTCTCGAAGTGGGACAATAAAGCTTATTCACCAATTGTCAAGACACATTTACGACAATTGCCAGGAATGCTCTTTCACAGTGTCACAAAATTTAAAGTTACAAATTTGAGAATTTCTCTTATGATTCAGCAGAAAAATAGCACAGAACTTCGTGATGAGCTTTGTGGTCATGAAATTACCAAATGAAAGCTTCCCACAAACTGTTCCTGAACATTTGTGTTCGATGACAGCTACAACGTGCTATGTGAGATTTGTTTCAATTGTTGTGCTGAAGAGTGACACTGATACTGAGAAAGATGCAGATCTTTCGCCCGGGTGGGTTGGCTGCCTCTTCACCGTGGGATGGTGTGACCTTTCACCCTCTTGTCCACATGTCAACTCGCCACTTAATCACAAGTCCATTAAAAGTCATAATTTAATTCCAAATTAGATTGTGAGTTTTGTTATTGTTGGGCATAAGTCGCGTCCCAGTCTTATTTGAATAACAAGTATCGGAAAGGCTGGATGCGTTTATCCGCGTTGATTAACCGCAACTTAGAAAATAACCCTGAACTTTGGTCAGCATCAGACGCAGACGCCTTTTAAGAATTTAGTACGGAAAAATGACGGAGAAAAAGTATCGCATTACGGATAGTGTAAAGATGATTTGGATGAGTTGACTATCACGACCGGCTACAAAAAAGGCAATTTCACGCTGTTCTACATAATGTTACCACAAATGATTTTTTCTCCAGTCACTGTCACTCATCAGTCTAGTAAGGACGTGTTGGTCAGGAAGCCAAAAGAAAAATATTTTAATCACACAGATAATGTGTTCGTCAAGAATGACATTATTGGAATATTTACAAAGAAAAACTTCTCACACTATCTGATTTATCGTTTCATTACCCTTCTAGTAATGATTCTAAAAGGAGTTTAAATTGCTGTAGCTCACTGACAATCTCATTCAACTCCAAGAGCTCAAAGCTTCATTCAAGCCTTTTGTAAAAAAAAAAGATGCTTAGGCGCCACAAGTTCAGTTACAACAACGGTATTGGTATATTAAAATTGGGGATTTCTTTTATTCTGTACGCTGCCAGGTGCTGAAGCAAAGAGTATCCCTCAGTACACAAACAATTAGTAAATAAAGAGTGCCTGGTTAACCTAAGTTGGCGCAATCTCAAAACTGCCTTCAAAATAAATTGTATCTGTTACATAGGGTTTTATATTAAAGTTATTTATCACAAAGGCTAAAAGTGAAGAAAATGGGTAGAAAGCATAAAAGTACCCGTGCATGAAATAAATGAATCCAAGCCAAACTTGTAATAATTGTCGTGGGCACGCTAAAGAACGTTTACGTAAACAAAAGAAAGTGAAACTGTTGCAAATTTAAGAGAAAACTGACAATGGCCCTGAAAGTCAGAACCACATGTCAAGCCAAGTCAATCTATCATTTGTATTTGTCTCAGACTCTCAAACCCATTCACACCAAGCGAGAGTTTGCCGCTTGGAAAATGGGTATAGGGTCCATTTGTCAGCAGCATCTCTAGTGGTATCGCTTAGTGTGAATGGTGCAAAATTTTAAAACCAATGTATGCCTTTCCAAGCAGCAATGCTGGTAGTAACTCTCCCGCTCGGCGTGAATAGACACTTACATTTGAAATTCTGTTTCCGAATTTGAATTACATTATGGTACATATGTTTCTTTCCCTTGTTTGTCTTTTAACGTCAATGAAGTCAAAGCATGCAGACATTGCAGGAGGCTCAATTGAGACTAATCCAGAGTAATTCAGCCAGAACGTACAATAGTAAAACCCTTAAGTCTCTAATGCGCTCATTTTTCACAGATCTAATTAATGAACCCTTGTACTGAATTCAGCTCATCTGATTAAATAAATGATAAATGATTTTTTAAAGATTCTCTTACTTGGTGGCTGAGCTTGAGGTGACGGGAAGCAAAACAAGAGGTTGCTGGATCGAACGAAACTGAATGAATGTGAAGGCAGTGAATTCAGGGAAATCTTTTTAAGTAAAACTCATATATTTCTGGCAGATGATATCAGTTTTCAGAAACATGTCCATGATAAAGAAACAACTCTAACGTAGCTCGTTTTGTTCATCTGGTGCACAGGTTTGTGCGGGGACGTGATCACAGTGAATTGAGAGGTGACCAAGGGAAGTTCGTTAGGGAAGCCGTGGGGTCAGATGGGTTACCGCTGACACACTCGGGGGTACAGGGGTTAAGAGATGGGATATTGGATGGATAGGTCAAGCAAAGTGTCACAATACATCATATTCAAGTATGAATTGGCCCAGTTATGAGTCCCCCAATTAAAGTGTGATGACACTTGAAAACTGAATTGTTTCAAGAACAAAACACACCCGAGTGAAGCTTGTAAACTTGCTTAGTTGAAAATAATTGGTGGCTCGTTAGAGGCACCTCAGTGGTTGGTTTTGGCTTTTTGTCCCAAAAATTTGGGCCCATGATGGAGACCTACAAATGCCTTTTGCTGTTCTGTGAATGTAGGTGGGGTGCTGATTCTACTTTGGATATGGTCGGGACACGTCAATGTTACATGTCATAACTGAACTTGTTTTGAACTTTTTGCACTGAGAAGCAGTGGGGACTTGAAAACCTAAGTTTCAAATGCCTTCATGCCATTTGTTCCCTTGCACTTTCACACCTAACCCTTGCACCCTTTTACCCTCCTGCCCTTGTGCCCCTTTGGCCTCCCACCCTCCCACCCTGTAATGTTTTTGCCCATAACTTCCTTAATAATGTTCCATTTTTCAATCTGCTTAAACCATTAGAATCACCTTAGTCTGTTCAGCTGTATTGTGAGTCCTTGTGCTTTTGAGTCCCTCATGCCCTAGCACTCCATGGTTAAATAGAGGAGACAGATGATTCTAGCAGTTCAAGTGGATTGAAAATTGAACCATTAAAAGGAAGTTATAGGTAAAAAGTATTTCAGGGTGAGAGGGCACTAGGGTGGAAGGGCACAAAGGTGGAAGGGCACGGGGGGGGGGAGGATGAAAGGGCAGCCTTGTGTCCTCTTGCCCTTGTCCCTTGGACACATGCGCGGCTGTCTGTTGGTATGTCCATGGACACTTCTGCTGCTGTCCGCGGACATGTCCAGGGCCCCGCCGCAGACGAGCCACCTCGTGAAACTTTCACTACCTGATATTTTCTCTTTTTTGACGCAATCATGAGCACAATAGTAAATCACTCAATTGTTAAACAGGCAGTGTCATCAAGATGGGTATGTTTCAAAAAGGCTGCACACAGAAAAAGTGAACTTTGAAGTTGATCCGGGTGAACCAAAAACCGTGAACGAGACAGGGCCTAGATATATCATGCAGTCCATGTGTTTCAAGTCTAACAAAATTGTTCCACAAAAAAGTTCCAGTGACAAAGCAAATATGTAGAACTGAAGCAGCTCATGAAATATGGCAAATAATTAGATTCGATTAAGCCATTAGTTCAAAAGATGTGTACCTTTAATCTATCTTAGCATTAATCACTGAATGGCAGAAATGAATTGATGCACTCAATGGAGCAGTTTACAATTGCTATTTTTAATTTGATACTCGACTAAAAACATCTGTTGGTCACGGCCGTCCTCATCTTATTCGTATATCATCAAAGACTTCCATTGACAAGTACGTCATAGAATTAACCCAGTGTTCCTTTATGCAAGTTAAAACATTAATCATACTTCTATAAAATTGGTTGCTCTTTCCGCCGGTGGCAGTGCAGTACAATGATGGAAAATTAACACATGCAAATCAAAACTTATCACTGACGGAAAAGTTGTTAAAACACATTTAAATTTTACATCTTACACTATTATGATTTGGCAGCCATTACAGGTGATTAACTGTGTGGTCTTCATAATAACTTATTTCTCGTGTAGAGTTGGTTGATGTGGATAGGGAACAGTTTTAATATCTTAATTTTGGTTTCATGGTGCTCAACGTTTAGAACGTATTGGAACAAAAGTCGCATATTTTACATTTATTATGGAATGGAAACTACTTCCTGCCGTCTATCTTTAATCGCGGTACACTAAGGGCATCCATATATCAAGAACAAAAATACCTGAATGCGGCATCATTTCCTGGAATATTAATATGACTAATTGAGATATCAGAACGTTAAGTACCGAAAATGGTAATGGGAGAATAATTCCCCTTTTCCTGGATGTTATGGCCATAATATGCGTCAGGGATGATTGAACAAACAGATATGGAGGGTTGAGTAAAGTAGACGAACATGACGGTGACAAAAAGAGGTCGGGAGGTTGAGAGTACGGTAAACAGGAAGTGTATTAATGCCGCCACCGACTCGAGTGTGGAAGTCTTTCATGTCCCTCGTTATGGAGATATAATTGATTTGGAAAATATTCATAAACTAATGCTGCCTGGAAGAGGAAACATCTTCTTTGTGATTTATTTCATCGTCACAGTCCTTGGTTAATTTTGTTGCACAAATGAAAAACAGACCGTATGCTCTTTGGGACCCCAGTTTCCTCGAATATAGTCAAAATTTCTGGCCAAACAGTAGAGAACATGAAACCGTTCTGGATGATCATTTCTGCACGTCATCCTTTTTCTTGAGACATGAATGGATTTTTACAGGAATTCCAAGGTTTTCCGTTGAAACGTAGTCTTCCCTTTTCGCATCATTGGTTACTTCTCTCTAAGAGGTGCCGGAGGTGACATCTTCTGAGAATCTTTTTGGCTGCTGATGCTGACAGGAGTTGTTACCATTAACTGCTCATCTTCCTTTAATTTGGATGTGGTTTCTTGTCACATACATATGAAACTAATTTAATTGCAACTTATTTGTTTCTTAAAAATGACCAAGATGACTAGCATTTAAATTTCTCATTCAAGGACCATTCAATCCCTTGATGATACTTACCGCGGAAAGATCAGAATATTCGCGTCAAAGAGTTGTGAATAAAGAAATACTGAAAGAAATCAGAATTTAAAGCTTCAATTTGAAGTGATGATTCTTGTAATATTCGCATTCTTTAAAAGTTCATACTTGTTTTTTTCTAATATTCATTGAAGTATTACCACCGTCTTGCTCTCAAGAGCTATGTGGCAGCAACTGGTCATCTCAGTTTGTACCTCAACATGGAAACATCTTTGTAATGGGCTAACAATAATTATTATAGAAAATTTAATTGTCTGTTCTTGATCCAGATTAAAAACTTAACCTATCCAACCGGGAATTTTATCAATGATGAGTTATGTCTTAGATTCCAGATTACTTCAAAATTTTACTCTTTACATCATTTGCAGAAAGAAATTGCGCAGACTTCATAGATTGTAATGTAGTTTATTTTTTTCACGGGTATCTTATTTAAATTTAGGTGCATTTGCAAAACATTATCTTCCGAAGAGAAAAAAATTACTTGTTGGTAGATTTAAAAAAAATACATCAAAACCACTGATGTAGGAACAAAAAGGGTACTGCTGTTTTGTTCTTTGGTGCTTTAGTGATTTTAACCAATTAACCTTTTTGTAAAAAGTTCTTTATTTGTAAATGAAAAAGGTGTGGGAACAAACCTGCACCTGTATCCAGGAGGTGAAGAACATAAGATAAGCAAACGTGTGATCGTGTGATCATTCATAGTATAATATCTTTTTATTGGTGTGCCAAAAAATCACCACTCTTTAATTTAATTTATGTTCGGTAATTCATTAATATTGATAAAGATCTTCATAGGGGTTCTCTGTGTACTTTGATGTTTGGACTTAATTACAACATTAAATCACTGTGAATGTCAGCCGACACCTAACTTTTTGGAGGCACTAACCATAGCATGTAGTTTGTCACAGAGGTGACTTCATCATTGCAGGGTTTCATGTTTTGCTTCAAAATTATATCAGTCTACTTTGGTACTCAGCTTACAGTGACTGTGGATTGTCAATTGTTCAAATGCCTTGCCTTCCTCAATCGTTTAAATCTACTGCCCATAAATTACCACAAAAAGTTACACTTACTGACAATGCAAACTTACTGATAATGCAAACAATGCAGCTATGGATTCCTCTTGTACCAAAGGCTATAAAGCAAAGGAAAAGGGCCCAAGCCTAAGAGTGTCCACAAGCGACAGCTTCTCAATCACATAGCAACAGAAGTGTTGGAATCGCCTGTCAAATAAAATCGCTCAAAAGGCTTCGAAATGAATTTTAACTCTTCCCTCGAATGAAGAACAAAAATACGAAATGAGCAATTCAATGTGAACTGCACGGAAACTGGTTTGAAATTACAAATAACTTATGTAGTGTTGTTCAAAGTAATTTTTAACTTTTTCATTCATAAGTTTGTCCGTTTTGCTACCACCACGTTCATCCCCCATTATCATGTTACTGCTGTAGCTCCCCCTGGCGACGAGATTGATGGTGCAAAAGTCGAACTGACTGTATTGTGACCCGGGGGTGAACGTCATCATGTCCTGATTTTGAGTGCCTGGTGCACACGGTTGTACAATGGCCTGTGGACAGAAGAAGATCATTCAGTGTGTAAGTGGATGCAACTGTATTTTTTTTTTAAAAAATTTTTTTATTGGCTTCTGCTCAGGAAAGCATAATGGCTGTCGTTTGGTTGCAAACAATAATACTGATGGTCTTTCACAGGCAGACAGACAGACCTGACTGAAATTATTTCCGAACGGCATTCGTGGATGGTAACAATATAGTACTGAATATTTAAATTAAGAATGCTGTTTCCATTTTACATATTACAACTTTAAAAAAATATTGATAAATATAAACTACAGACTTAGTATGGATTGCCTGTTTCGCATAAAATCAGGCTTTAAAATTTGAAAACCAGATTTAGTCACTTTGTACATGACAGTAATATCTATAATTGCTACCTGGGAATTTGTACAGATTATGTAATTAGTTCCATCTTTGTAGTACAAACCATCATTGTCACATGTTCCTGAAAAATAGAATTTGTAAAATTATTATGTTAAAGCACATGATGATGACGTGATTAGCCCTATTTGAATATCTTTTGCGAAAAACATGATATTAGATTTTCACATACTATATGGCAACACGGTGTTGACCCTAAGACATGTCTTCGGCAAAAAAAAAAAAATCACAGCCATCTGGATGTCACAGAAAATATTGACACATATTAACTCCTCGGGTCAAGTGTTGAACATAATAAGTATTCTATTTGTTATTTATGGCAACATGATGAAGCTAATTAAGTTACCATTCATAATTGTTACATGTGGTCCACACAAATTACACAGACTTTCCCTGTTCCTGTTCTTTTCGATTTTTTACCTTGTCCTTTTTAATTGTCTTTTTGATTTTTAATGTGACAATCTAAATACATTTAAACGTATTAAAATTTTACTCAAGTGTACTGCACATAAGTTGTGTGAAGAAAAACAGTTTGAGACAATAGATTTTTCCCTAAATTATACAGAGTGCGCAACGTAGCCAGCAAAGGCTTACATGTGAAAGAGCAAAATAAATTCAGCTAAAAAAATTGCCTCCAGTTGGGATAAAGATCAGGACCTTTTGTGATCTACTCTGATTCCTATTAAACTGTGCTAAACAGACATGGGTTGCATAGGAGTTCTCTAAAATGAACTTTGGTTCATGCGCCACTTCACGTTTGGACTTGGATCAGACTGACAACCAAATGTCCAGTAAATTACAGGAATCCCAATTCACAAATTACTATGATGATTTACGTCAATTTACTCATTCCAGAATATATAAACATATATTGTACTTCGCTTACCAGGATACTTTCCATTGAAGACAAGTCCAAGTTTTTCCTTATTTTCCGTGTTCATCTTCTGCTCGTCTTGTCTGTTTAAGGATACTCCGGTCTTGATCATTGTTGTTTCGTGGGGCATATTTTGAACCATTTTCGGAATTAACGCGGAAATGAGTTTTGGAGTGTGCACAGTTTCTTGTTCCGTCATTTTCCTCTGTTCTTCTTTCTTATTCGTCTCCATCGTTTCCGTTGAGTCTTTCTCTTGTTTAGTTGCTTTTTTCGGCTTATCGACTTCAAGTTTCTCGGTAATCATTGGTTCTACATTGGATGGCATTTTTAGCTTGTAATCATAGATACTGTCATCTGTTTCCCCAAATCTGTTGAAAGGGTACACCGGGTAGCCATAGTGTCCTATGGGGTGGGGTCTAAGGAAGTATACTGCAGGGTAGGACGGGAATCCGTACCCATGGTGACGGTGGTGATAGTAGTTTCTTGAGTTGTGGTCGTGTTCTTCTTCTTTTCCAGGATAGTATCCTCTTCGGAATGCTCGAAAATATCCATTGTTTCTGGCAGAATAAATTGTTGAAATTTCAAGAAGAAAAACACAAGCCACAACCTTCCACATAGTTGCCGTAAAAATCTTTATGAATTAAACAAGTACCCTGCTACAGTTTAATTATTTGGGAGCCGTTTGATGTCCGATTCAACTTAATCCGTCTGGTCACTTACATAATAAACAATAGTCCATAGGTTGAAAACACATAAATTCATTCAAAAACATTCAATTGTACGGAACATGGGCTTTTTATATTGCCATCAAATGGCTGAGTACCTGCGAGGGGAGTAGGGATTTACTGTTACAATTCATACACGCATTTATGTGATTAAATGCTAATGAGAGAAAAAGGTGAAACTATAGGATATAAATCATAAATGGTTTATATAAAATGTATAACATGATCAGTATCCCAACGGGATACTGATTCATCTTAAATGAATAACAACGTATCATCATTATTTTGATTGTTGCACGGCGAGACTGAGAAATAGAATTGTACTAACCTACTGGTTTATGTGGTTGTAAAGCATGTAGTTTTAGAACCAGAACATTCACTGAAATGTCGAAAACTCAGGCCATTCTTCTTTTATTTGGTTTGATAATGTTTTTGTAGGCAACAGAGAACAATTTCACACATTTATGTTGTTACCATTCGTTTCGTCAGTTTTCCTTCGAATTCGACAGTGTGCTGCTGTTTGGCCTTGGTGATCGTCGCATTTCATGTTTGGCTTGTTCATATTTGATAGAGACAAAGAGCTAACAGAGGTATTTCACACCTGAGGTGACGAACATGAGAACTGTATGATGTTCTGGATTTTTAAAAGTTGTCTGAATGAGTCAAACCAGACAAAGGTTGACATGGCCAAAATTATCTTTGTTTGACTAGTAGAGGCGGCCGCAAAGCGAAGATTTCTGCCTTGTAGTTTATTCCAATTGTTTGATCTAACATTTGTATGCTAACATATATTTCTAACGTATATTTCTACATAGGGGTGTTCTTCTTTGAACTATTCTATGTGTGTTAAGAAAAAGTACATCAAATGATAACAAATTGAACACACAGACCCGGTCTCGTAAATAGCGTAACTTCAGAAACGACAGGAAAAAATCAACACGCCGGTGTAAAGACGAAGATGAATATGATTACAAACTGAACAAACTCCTTCCCAAAAGGGAACTCGCCAGATTTCATATGGTGTAGATCATTTCCGAGGTGTGCAGTACTTTATGATTAATCGGGCTTTTCATAAAATAGCCGAAATTGGTAAGAATACCAATATTGGCATCAGAGACTTTACGCATTACTTGGGAGATTCGTAAGATCTTTGCATGGCCATGCTACACTGACTCTAACTAAATTATTTAAGTCCAAGATTCAAGTGGTGTAAGAACAAAAGACAATTTAATGAGTGATACACGCCTCAATAGCTCAGGAAAGAGAGCACCAGAATACTCACTTTGGTAATATTTTACTGCCGGATTTTTTGTTTTCATAGAGTAAAGCCTCTGATACTAATATTGCTATTATTGCTAATTTTGTGCTTTGTGAAAACCCGAATAAATTTCCGAGTTAGACTGAAAACAGTTGATATACGGAGTTCGATTTCTCAAGATGTATCACAGGTTCTAACTGAACTTTGTTGACTTTTACACTCTCATCCGTAATTAGCGCAAACCATCTCTCACAATTCAATCTTTTTTTCAGAATTTATGCGAATTGACCAACAGTAATTGTCGTCTCTCACAAAATGAAATTTACCAGACTGACTCGGGTTTTTCGTCCTCAACCTTAGTCTGGCAACACTATGTTAAAAGTTTAAGTTCATGTTTTTATTTGATAGAAATTTAGGTTTACAATATGAAACCTGAAGAATGAATTCATTGGCTGTAAAAATACACCAATTTTGTACAGAATTATTTAAATCTCGTTAGCAAAAAAATGAATTTGAAATATCGATTTTGACCTTAACTTTTAAGTTCTGTTAATTATTTAATACAAAGTTGGCAGATCTGCAAGAATAAGGTTGAAAACAAAAGCCCCTACTGGTTATCTAGAAGATCCTTGCCTGATCGCTACAATCATTTCAGTGTTTGGGGTTGGATTGGAGACATCTCAACCAGCACTAAATCAGAGTCAAGTTCATGTCTTGTCATGGCAAAAACAATAGTTACACTGAAACCTGGTGGCGCTGAATAAATAAGTTGGGACTTTTTATGTTTTCACCTTTTTTTTTCAAAATGTCGGGACATCTTTTTCTCAGAAGGGCTTACTCATCGTTGTTTTTGTCTGTGAGTAGATCTTTTGGAACTTTGAAAATTTTACTGGTGTCAGTTTTGCTATGGCGAGGACATGTGGAACCCTTGGGTGTCTCGTTCTTTTTTTTCTTCCAGACAATAGCGCATTTCGTCTACTCATAGAATCACTGAAAGAGAACATTTTACATTTTTTATCAGTCACTGTGCAACTAAATCAAACTTGGACTGGAGGGGATGCTGAAAATGTTTTCGCTCTAATGCCTCCACGTACACATACACAGTCGAGTTTTTCACGATAGGCAAATCTGACAGATCTGACAGAAATGAAATACAACTTTGAAGAATAATTACAATTTAGATTAAAAGTAAGGGTTATTTAATATTTCCAGTAATTGCTAGATTGTGGGTACATTGTGGGTACATAATATATGCAATAGTAAGGAGTAGAAATCCACTTAAAGGTTTGTCAGATCTGTCAGAAATGCGTATCGTGAAAAACTAGAGTGTGGAGTCCTCTAAAAAGAACCAATTTATTTTTAAAAACCGAACGCAAGACAAATAACAGATAATTAAAGTTTCACCAGATGGCTAATTGGGCGCGAGGGTGCAAAGGCACTAGGGCATTGTGGTGCAAAGGTGTGAGGATGAAAGGATGGGAGAGTGCAAGGGTGGGAGGGTGCAAGGGTATGAGGGTCTAATGGCATAAGGGCAGGGGGTCGCAAGGGTACAAGTGTGGAGGGGCATGAGGGTGCAAGGGCATGAAGGCACAAAGGTTTGAAGATGCAAGGGCACAAGTTTAATTACATCATGTGGGGTTAAAGTGTCCACAACACCCAGGGTATAAGGGCATAAGTTGCAAGGCTAGTTGAAAACTTGGTTTTTTGGTCCCCCCACCTCTGAGTGCAAAAGGTTCAAACACGTTTGATTACAGCGCATAGTGTGGAGTGTCCCTTCCTCCTCCAAGTAGAACCAC
Source organism: Haplosyllis leylae (assembly GCA_038406175.1). NCBI lineage: Eukaryota > Metazoa > Annelida > Polychaeta > Phyllodocida > Syllidae > Haplosyllis > Haplosyllis leylae. Next base: position 4,438 of record JBCAUG010173029.1, on the reverse strand, counting down.
CCCATCTACATTAACAGAACAGCAAATGGCATTAATAGTTCCCCACCACCTTCACAATTTTTTGGGACAAAAAGCCAAAACCAACCCTCGCTGCTGATTCCACAGGCTCTGCTTCCATGGACTAAGGTAACTCTAACGAGCCAGCAATAACAAATACAGCCAGAAGCAAAGGATTAATTGGTATATTATACAAAAAAGATGAACCTTTGTTGCGGATTTGGTCATTATTTTTTAGGTCTGTTTACTTGTCACAAATGTTCAGTATAACATGCTGTAAGGCTACACGGGGAGCAACATCAGTCTATTATACACGGAAACTGGCACCGCCCGACTATCTCTCACAGACGCTCACTGGCGCCCTGGGTAAAAAATGTGGATGAAATCTAGAACTTGGATTCTTCGAGTTGGAAATGTTTTTCATTGCATAATGATCCAGCTTTTAATCAGTCATCACTGTTGACTAATTGTTTTGTTACTGAGTAATCCAACATAAGATAATCTAGTTCACTTTTAAGGGTGCAATCGATTCAAGTTTTGCCATACAATTCTCTTATCGTTGTCCGCCAAAATGTGCCAATCATGTCTTTCCTTACTAATTTCACACTGGGTTGATGAAAGGATTTTGATGTCGACTTTTCGCTCATTGGCTCAGAAGAAATGATATGGAAAACCTGTTTCGTATATTGGGACGAAAGTGCCGTAGCTTTGGAACGGATACATAGTTTTCCGAGTTGTGTTTATATTGGGTAGCGACAAAGATCAAAGAGAATTTTCGCTTTCGCTTCAAAATAATTTTCCACCTTGAGTTTTGATGGCGTGGAAACGCTCATCTTTTATGGAATGTGAACATTTTCATGTCTGGCGACAAAGACGCAATAATTATAAATAAAAAAAACCCGAGTCACTCTCAGTCAAAAAAAAAGTTTCGTGCCATTTGGGATCGGCGCCACTTAATTATAATAATTCCTTGCTGTCGACATCTTCATGAAACCTGTTGCATACGTGTACAGGATTCTTCTGCATCCGAACAATCCTGTACGGTTGCCGAGAAAGTATCTGATCTTCCAATACCCACACAATGCCTTGGAGCTTTGTTCTGGCTCCGAAGATTAATTCCACTAATATTACATGCTGTGCATTTTAGTGGCTAATATTCAGCGATGGTACGTTTCCTTCCATTTAGTGATGATCCCCACAAGATTAGTTAATCACTTATACTTGAGGGAGATTTTAACAGTTTAAGTAGGCTGCCAAACCAGTTGCCCCCGCCTTTTATGTACCACTGAATTTAGAGCAATTTTGTAATTTTTGATCAAATGTCCATATCTACTATTACTTCATCTCGCGCGGAAGTCTTTCAATGCAATCCTGTGGCCACGTTTCGTGTTCTCCATCCACATGTGATCAACAGATTCTTAGAGTCAAATACCGGCTGTTTCGGGAACATCCTGGGTCAAAAGATCCAGTATATATGTCAGTAATAGAGTACCACATATGTTCATTTCCAATTCCGAGTCCTTTGAATAATTGATCACTCTGTACATGCGCGAAGATTCTGGTTTTCTTGCTTTTCACATTATGTAAATGAACCAAATCTAAAATAGTTCTGTGCTGGCTTGACCAACATTTCTACCTCTTGAAAGTTAAAACTTTGTGTAATCATGTGGACTATCTTTATTTGGAGTTGCATTTTGTTAAGTTCAGTTTTCTGCAGTGAACTGTATTCCAAACACAAGTATCCAAAGCTCAGAGAGGAAGAGAAGAAAGTTGACAAACTGTTCTTTGGTGGATTATTTCCCGGTAAGGATATACACAGCTTTTGATATGCAGCATTTCCAACAATACTTTGCGGGATAAAACTAAAGTGGCATCAGTACTCAAGAGTAGCTTGATTTTTTGGGGAGTAATTCTTTTTGTCCACAAACAAATGACTCTATCTAGGCCAAAAATCTCCATACAGTTTACAACTTAAGCAATTGCAGGTGACTTTTGAAGCCAGTAAAGTGTCGATTGTAGAAAATCGCTTTCACTAGCGTACAATTCAGAGTATCGACACCTAAAATTGTCGCTCAAAAGTTTCATAAAATTCAGTTGAGTATTGAAGGATTGCACTGTCATTGTGCTCCAGTTTGCAAGGGTCTCTAAAATCGCGTCCGCACTTATTCCCCTCATGCTGAGTGTTGATATTCATTTCAGGCGAATGTTCAAAGGACGCAGTTTACATCAGAGACGCTTACAGTCTTGTCTTTTGTTCTAACCGAAACAAGTACATCCAGCCTTGTGCGCCTGGCACAAGGAACGGACCCCTCCACGCATATCTACCAGGTGGGTACTCTTTTGTACTAAAGAATCACACTGACCAAACGCGAGAAGTGATGTTGATTTCCAACATAAGGACCGATGATACCTGAAGTCTACCTGAGGATCCGAATAATGGACTTTTGTCAAAATAATCTTACGTAGTTTTAATGCTATTTTTGAAGGTGGCAAATATGGCTCGACCGATTTCTGTAACGTGAACTTGGTTCCCTATGGAGATACACCCTACATTTATCCTATTCTACAGTACGGTGGACTGCCATTGCCGTTTAGACATACAAAAAGAGAAGTGTATCTGCCCTATCACTTCTTACCTGAAGAGGTAAGTGACTGTTTGCTTGCGCCGTTTGCCCCACAATTGTTTGTTTAGCCAGCGTCATACTCACATAAATGGATCTATTTTTCGTACCCTCTAATATTTCCTGGTCAGGTACAGCCAACTTTGTTGTTATAGTATATAGATTATCGTCATTAGATCACTACACTATTAGGAAAATTTGGGTGGTCAATCATCTTTTTAGCAGCAACTGCTTATTTGTACTCATTTTTTTTTCAGATTTATCCTCGCAGAAATGCACCGCATAAATCAAAGTTGATTAAGTCCAGATACCTGCAGCCATTAGACGGTTATAAAGTGGAAACCATAAAGGATCCGTATGTCTACGAAAAACCGGATGTGGTCCATGGTTATCATCAGAACGACCTGCAGAAGGACTACTATGCCGTCAAAGAGAGCTACCAACAGAGGAAAAAGGCCGACGACGAGTTCAACGCAGCTTACAACGAGGTAAACAAAGTTCGTGACGACTACAAGCCAGAGTATAACGAGTTTGAGAAGTTTGCGAAGAATTACAATGGTTACAGCAAGGCTGAAAATGAATACAAAATAGACACTTATGATACTCCAAAGAAACTTGACGAAAAGCTAAAGAAAGATAAGAAAGTGAAATACAAAGAAACCAGGTATCACCCACCATTGATGAAACCCAACAAATATGGAGAAATCAAAGACATTCCTCCCAAATACAAGGAGTTTTATGAGAAAGAGACCTTAAAATATGACGCCCACGATCCGCCTAAATACGAGCCACCCCTCTACGAACCAACTGCCGAGGAAGAAATCAAATACGACAAAGATGATTCTCCACCGTTCGAGCACACCAGTTACAGTTCGCCATCTTATCACGAACCAAAACAAGCCATCCACAAGTACGACTCCCCTAAGTATGAATCCCCTCCTGCCGACCTCACAAAGAAAGTGTACAAGACAATAGACGATGACGATGGGGAATTCAACAGGTTTTATAATCTAAACGGTTACACCGATACGAAATCAAAAGACAACAAATACTCGGAGGGCAAGTTCGGTGAGTATGGAGTTGGACATGTTGAAAAACCGTCAGAAGAAAAGCCAAAGAAAAGTTACCCAGCTCCATTAAAGGAGGAAATCCATGGGTCTGTCTACATACGGCAATGAGAACAATTGTATTGAAATCCATTGCCATTCTGAATGTTGATTACTCGTTTTTCATGGCTGGGAGACTTGACATTTCAATATGCTTGGTTTCATGAAAGCACTTCGAGTTTTTAAAAAAACGTTGGAAATAAATCTCACAAAACCTTCCATGTTCTAATTTTGTTTCACTTCATTCAAAGGACAAGCATTTGTAAATATTTTGGGGCGATAAATATTCATCTACATGAATTGTCTTTATTATCATTTCACTGACTACTACAACTGTAATTCCTTAGTAAGGAACATTTGTGCAACTTTTTGTGATGCAAATGATAATCTTTTCTTGGGATTTAAAGCCCATTTACACTGTACGATTTGCGACTGCGATTTCTATTTGCTTCGAACGGACTGTAAAAGAACTGATGATGTTGTTGCAACCGCAGTGTGAACACTTGCATTGAATCTTGTGCAACCCATTAGCTGCGATAAGAAAAATCGCAATTGACAGTGTTTCTCTCCTTTGCTCCTAATTCTTTTACATCAGGACTTGGTCAGACACTGAATTTCTTCGAGAGTTTGTTACTGAGATGGTGACTAATTACTTAGATGTCTAATTTACTTATAATGGTATTCTGCAAATGGGCTTCTCGTTGTGTTTTGATA